>JAKLLW010001126.1:0-18539 GCA_022814695.1 Neocatenulostroma microsporum | reverse complement strand
CGTCTAAGAACCATGGCCTCCTCCCGCAAAACACCGATCATCATCGGCGTCGCAGACATCGTCAACCGCTCAAAGAAGGTCGAAGACGCCATTGAACCCCTCCAATTAATGCTCCAAGCGATACAAAAAGCCATAGCAGATACCGGACTTGACGCCTCTGGCTTAGCAGCTCTGCAGAACGAGATCGACAGCATAGATGTCGTACGCACATGGACATGGCCTTACCCCGACCTCCCAGGTCTTCTAGCCGAACGACTTGCCATTAATCCGAAGCGGAAGTACTACGCACCTGAGCATGGTGGCAACACACCGGGATTCCTGTGCGATGAGGCGAGTAGGAGGATTAGTAAAGGGGAGAGCAAGGTTGCGGTTTTAACGGGTGGAGAGGCGTTGGCTTCTTGTATGCCACTCCCGTACCCAGGCTTTACGTAAAGAAGCGCAAGTGTTGATGAGAGTTACAGTATCGGCCTGTGCAGCAGCAAAGAAAATGCCGCCACCCAATTGGACGCCGGTAGAGGAGGAGGTCAAGTCCGTCTTCTCACCATCTACTCGACAGCTCAAGACTAGTACGTTAACCGGGCTGATGGACGGCCCTAAGATCGAAGGCTGACGGTACTGTAGATGTTGGGTCTAAGCACGGGATAGGTATGCCGATACAAGTCTACCCACTATACGAGAACGCTTTCCGCGCACACCGTGGCCAGAGTGTCGAAGCCAACCATGAGGAGAGTGCGAAAATGTATGCGGAGTTCGCGAAGGTGGCGGAAGGTAATGAACAGGCGTGGAATTATGGGAAAGAGGCGGAGACGGCGGAGAGCATCGCGAGGGTGGGGAAAGGAAATAGGATGATTTGCCACCCATGTTCGTTGTTCACTCCCGACCTCTGACGACGATGGCGAGATGTGAAGAATGAGTGCTAATGTGCGGTGCCAGATCCGCTGTTAATGAATGCGTTCAATACTGTCAACCTTGCTGCAGCGGTCATACTAACATCTGCAGAGCATGCGAGGGAACTAGGCATACCTGAGGACCGATGGATCTACGCTCTTGGTGGCGCCGGGACGAGAGATAGCAGTGATTGTGGGATCTACTCGTCCCGTGCGATGCTTTGGCAGTGGAGGTGCTGACAGTGTTGCAGTCTGGAGACGACCATCCTACTGGTGGAGTCCATCAATCTCCAAATCGCTTGACGCAGGTCTCGAGGTCTCCGGGCTGAAGAAGGACGACATTGACCTCTACGACTTCTACTCGTATGTCTGCCCAAACATCGCCATCTAGTGCATAGCTGATTTTGGACAGGTGTTTCCCAATCGTACCCAAGCTCGCTTGCCACCATCTCAGCATGCCTGCCGTCAACCCACCGAAGTCCATTACACTTCTCGGTGGTCTCACATCCTTCGGTGGCGCAGGGAACAACTACTCTATGCACGCCCTCACTGAGATGACTCGGCAGCTTCGCGCCGGGAAGGGTAAGACTGGTCTTGTTCTGGCGAACGGTGGAGTGGCGACGTATCAGCACGTTGTCTGCTTATCGAAGAGTCCGAGGCGAGACGGGGCGTCTTATCCGAATATGCCCCCATTGCCGGAGGAGGTTTGCGATGTGCAGATACCAGCTACGGACGAGCAGGCGGAGGGTGATGCGACGGTTGAAGTGAGTGTTGAGCTAACAGCTCGATACCCACCGTGCTGACTGATGCTAACCTCCTGTAGACATACACCGTGGAGTTCGGCAGAGATGGCTCGCCATCGCGAGGATTCGTCGTTGGACGACTGAAGTCAAATGGACATCGGTTCGTGGCGAACCATGCCGATGAGAACACTCTCAAGGAGCTATGTAGCATGGATGCCGAGCAGGTCGGGAGAAGTGGAAGGGTGAAGACCAATGCGGACGGAAAGAACTTGTTCGCCTTTGTTGGTGAGGTGGCGAGGCTTTGATACTGACGCAAGATACGCACTGCCTGAATGAGAGTGTCTGGTGGCTGTACACGTCGCTTGCGTGCTGGTCATGCAAGTTTACCTGGGGTACTGCAAGCTAAGGTAAGCTTCGAGCTGCAGGTGAGCGTGGCTGAGCTGCTTCATCTCATGCATTCATTGGGAAGGTTGAGTATTGCACACATCTTCTCGACTTTGTGTTAGACTCACATTCGATTTTCACTAATGTCGACTCCTCCTGCAGCGAAGAGATTGAAAGTGTACGACAGTGGCGATGAAAATACCGGTATAATCGACAGCCACAGCCACAGCGACAAAGCGCACGCAGGTGAAGGGTTGAGTCCCTCCACATCCGACCATGATCGTAGCGATGTGTACGACATAAGCAGGCCGGGGTCGACGGACGGAGCCCTTGACACTGAAGACGACGACGACGACTCCATGTTTGACATGTTCACTGGCACAATCAACGGTAGCCCCGATGCTGTCAGTCTCATGAACCCAGACAGCCAATCCATGGTGCAGATGCCTAGTATCTGGGGCCCACTGCCCTTCGATCATATCCGCCTGTTGAGCATCGCACCTTCGAGGTCTGAAGGAGACACAATCTCCTGCTATGTTCACACCACACCACTTGAACAAGCACCACCATATCAAACGCTTTCCTACGCCTGGGGCAAAACGTCGTTCGACGGATCACACCTGTCTGATACTATCAGCTGCGAGGACATGCCATTGCGTGTCACGATGACATTACATGAAGCGCTCAAGCGTATACGCACCGCCTGGAAGTCCGGGACGATACCTTGCGGTGGGAATCCAATGTTGTGGGTGGACGCTCTATGCATAGATCAAAGCAACCACCTCGAAAGATCTCAACAGGTTAACATTATGGGCTCAATCTACGCTAGGTCGCAGTGCGTGCTCATATGGTTAGGCGAGATTGTGCCTGGAGATGCAATGCGCAGCGAGGGAGAACCTGGGTTTGCTGGAACTACTGAGCATGCAAGACTGGGATGCAACCGTCGCTGGCACCCATCGAGCAATGTTGACGGAGGTGCTGCAGAGCCGATGGTTTAGGAGAAGATGGGTTATTCAAGAGATCACCCTACAGCCGAACCGGCATGTCATGTTGGGCCGTCTCGTCTTTCCCTTTGCCTGGCTCCAGTCCACGCTCAGTGCGCTGGCCGTTCAGCATACGCTTGTGAACCGAGCAAATCTGGGCCACAAGCGACCTTTACTTCTGAACCTCGCCATGTACACAGCAGCTGGATGTTCTGATCCTCGGGACCGCGTTTATTCCCTGCTTGGCATCAGCAGCGACGTGCAGGGCTTTCCCGTGGACTACACAAAGGCGTACGCAAGTGTATTCCTTGCAGTCGCACGGAAGTATGCCAACAATGAGATGTTACCTACTCTACTTGCTTGCGCCGCTGCATTGCGAGAGAGAGAGATAGAAGCTCTGACAGACCCTCAAGGCATTGCGGGCGCTTCGTTGGCACGCAGAAAGATCCTAGCGAGTATGCGCCGCACTTTGAGCGTACCAACAGAGACCTTACCTTCTCTACCGTCTGGCTCGAGCCAAGTCAACATGTCCGGCCCAGGAGGGGACCCGTTAACGCTTGAAACTGGCGCCACCTCGATCGCAAAGAATACTCTGCCTTCTTGGGTTCCCGACTGGAGATCAAGCAATATACATCACTTCAATGGAGAAGCTCGCACCTTCGACACTGATATCGCTTTGCCGGAGTATCGGACTTACTTCTGCTTCCCTTGGCGTCGAACGGGCGGACTGACGGTCGTAATGAACGACGCCTTGAGTTTTGAAGCGCTGATCATGCGACCGTGCAAGCACCTGCAAGGTGAATGGCTACGTAACGGGGACTGCCTGGCTTGCTGGATCGCTTGCTCTATGGGTGGGTGGCAGGGAGTGTCAGTGGAAGCTCGTCTCGACCGCTTGGTGTTCTGTTTCTTCGAAGGAGCAAAAGTCGGCTTCACACTTCTGTCAGTGCATTCGGGCAGCACGAAAGACGTACACGACGTCCCGAGATTCACTCTTGGCAGCTACTTTCGTGTCTCGAACCTCCTCACTTACCCTCACGGCCAGGCCTCTGCGAACGAAGATCAGCGAATCCGAGTCACAGTCGAGTGCTTTCTGCCGGAGAAGGAGGAAGCGCATACTGCTTATGTGGCTGACATGGAGATAATTCCCATCGTACTGTTGTAAGGCGGGGCCTTATGTGGTGGTGATACGCTATGTACCGCTCCATTCTGTTCACTCTCCTCAGGTTGTTCTGCGCCGCTGTAGTCATCACGCTGTGCTTATGCATTGATGCCTGAGTCCGGAAACATAGCCCCGACTGGCTTGCACAGCCCACGCCCAAAGCAAATATGGGCTTCAGCATAATTCTTTGAACATGCTGTACTTGACTTCTCATGACCGATCCACGCTTTCGCCACTATTCCGTGATGTAACAGACCGTCTAATGTGGCCTCGAACAATCCATTTGGCAGCCACTACCTAGCCGGACGAGTCCCTCCACCACCTACAGCTGGCATGTTGTCCGCTGCGGATACCGCTGGAATCGGTTCATCAGAAGATGAATGGAGTCCGGCAAGCAGCGAAGATGGCATGTTCGATGCGTTCGACGATGAGCCGGCAGGGTATACGGTCGACGACTTCGTTCGTACCGGTGTCAAGCTCGAAGTCGATGCAATTTGTGTCTGGCCGACCTTGGAAGGTACCGATGAGATCCGGGTTATCGTGCTGGAGCCCGCCCAACCCATGGACTTAGACGTTCACTTCTCGCTGCAGACGATCTCGATGTCTTCCACACGACCTTACCATGCCTTGTCTTACGCCTGGGGTGCAAGATATCCTGATGCATCACATTTGACGGACCGAATTTACCTGGACGGCATACCCATCAAAGTGACCTCACATCTAGTCCGTGCTATGAAGCTCATCCGGAAAGCCTGGGATCAACAGCTTCGCGAGGTGTCTGCTCCAGCGCAGAGAGTGGCTCTTTGGATCGATGCGATATGTATCAACCAAGCCAACGCCGCCGAACGCAGTCATCAGGTGAGCATGATGGGTCGGATTTATCAAAATGCCGAGTCTGTAATGATCTGGCTTGGTGACATACTCGTTGGCGAATCTTTGCAGCAAGGAGTTGGTGAGATCGTAACGCTTGCCACGACCATTTCCGAGGGCAATATCACGGAGCAATTTCGATCTTGGTCTCCTGGCCAGACGCTCTACGACGCAGTCATAGGCAACGTCTATTTCACACGGCGATGGATTATCCAGGAACTCACTCTTCAACCAAATCGATATGTTTTACTGGAGGATTGCATGTTGCCATTTGAGACTATCCAGGGCGTCGCACAGTACTGGCAATGTAGGCAATCAATCGTTGGCTCCAACTTGGATGAGGCCGTCCGGTCACCACTGATCTCTAGCATGATCAAATATGGGAGCGCTGATTGCGGCGAGCCCCGGGACCGGATCTACTCACTCCTGGCAATCAGCAATGACGTTGACGACATAGAAGTCGACTATGTTAGCGATACCTCGGACGTCTATACTACCCTCGCAAGAAAGTACTTGCATACAAGATGGCTTCCTTACCTGTTAACCTGTGCAGCCGACACTCGCGGAGGTCAGATTGGAGCACTCGATGCCCCATCTTGGGTGCCAGATTGGAGGAAAGGCCCTGCTCTGCGCCTCAACAACATTCGATTTCTTTCGTCTGGAGAGGACTATGGTGCCACCGTCGATCAGTATGGAAACCTGCGGATGAAAGCTTGGGTCACAAATCCACGTTCGTATATGACACGACACCGGGAGTGCTCTCGTTCGTGCGATTGTCGTCTCTTCGGTCCCCGAGATCTGGGTGCCGTCGACGGAGCCGACGTCATGAGGGTGTCTCGTGCACTTGATCTTGGGAACGATGCAACAGGTGTCACGGAAGATAGACTCGGCCACGCGTGCGCATTCGACATCGTATGCTGCTTTGAAGGGTCACCATACGAGTACGGGTATGCACTTAGATTGCTGGACGACTGGCAAGATCCATCGCTGTACGAGCTACTGCAGCGAAGGGCAACATGCTCAGACTGGAGTATGGCACCTACGGAGTTGGGTCGGGAAGCATCCACTGAGGCACTCTGTCAGTCGCTCAATGAGCCTTTCCTCCGATTCGGAGGGCTCACTCGGTTCCGAAAAAGATATGTAGGGTATGAAGTATGGAGACATCTGAAAGTCTGGGCCGGTAGCGATGCCGATGAGTCGGCTAGACGCAGGGTACCATTGCTTCCTAGCCCGCCCAGAAGTGTTGAAGAAAGCTTTGAGGAACCATTCGAGTGGCTGTTCTGCCAGTACCGAAAGCTATGTGACGACCTTATTCTTCAGTCTGACTCCGACATGCCACTCAAGTTTGTTTTGGTAGGCTCTGCAGCGCTGGGAGAGCTGTCCATACCGCAGAGCGTGCCAGGACAGCCAGCTCAAAACCATTACGGCTCAGCAGAGTTTGTGCGCAGAGACTTTCCCGATACATGGACTTTCCGATATCCATTGAAGGAAAGTCTGATCCGGCTGGGCTGATATACCTCAAAAGGTAGGGGGCGTTCTTCGCAAACAGCCCCCTCGCACAATACAAATGCCCTCAGTCGAAAGTTCCGATGTCTAAAGTCAGAAGAGTGGGAAGAAGGTGTCCCAAATACGTAATTCAGTTGGTGTAGATTCGCCATTGCCAGATGTTATGGACGCTGGATCTGGTTCGTCGTGCCTGAGTGGCTGGGTGACGAGGTTATGATACCGAGAGCAGGATAACTTGTGTCAAAATCAGTCTCTTAACGTGTACATTTCCAGCTGGAGACGCAGGTTCGCCTGGCTCTCCAGGATCTGCCTATGTGGCTGAGATAGAGACACTTCGAAATACGCTGCTGTAACAGCAAGGCTTGATAGGATGCAGTCGTGCCGATAGGCTTTATACCGCTATATGTTGTCTACCATCTTAGCGTCTAGCCATTCAGAAAGTACTTTTACCCACCGTTTCCGTGCCTCGTAACTCATACGCAGCAGTCAGCTCAAGCACCATTCTGCTTCGGTGGGTTGAGCGGCTCGACATTCCCTGATCACGACAGTCAGCACCACATTCCACTTGGCACGGAGCACTGCGAAAGACTTACAGATCATCTCAGCATATTCATCAATACAGCGATCCGAGCTGAAGAAGCCCATCCTGCTCACACTGGTGATCGTCTTCGTCAGCCAGGTCTCCTGGTCCTTGTACGCATCGTCGATGAGCTTGTGAGTGTCGATGTAAGACTTGAAGTCGTCGGAGACCAGGTAGTAATCGCCGTGCTCCACGATTGAATTGACCAAAGCACTGAACTGATCAGCGTCGCCGAACCTGCCAGAGCGGATAGTGTCAAAGACACGCTGCAGCATCGGGTCAAGCTTGAAGTCGCCGTAGAAGTGCTGGTGCCTCAGATCCTCGACGTCCTCCGAAAGGTTGCCAAAGAGGAAGATGTTGTCCTCGCCAACCTCCCTGGTGATCTCAATATTCGCTCCGTCGCAAGTCCCAATGACCAAACCACCATTGAGCACGAACTTCATGTTCGAAGTGCCAGAAGCCTCAGTACCAGCAGTCGAAATGTGCTCGCTGATGTCGCTCGCCGGGCAGATGATCTCCGCTTTGCTGACATTGTAATCTTCCAGGAAGACGACCTTCAGTAGATCGCCGACGTCTTTGTCGTTGTTGACGACGCGGCCGACTTCGTTGATGAGGTGGATGACCATCTTCGCCTGCAAGCAACACAGCAGTCAGCGTATGTTCCACAACATTGGCTATGGACAGGAGTAGCGTACCATCCAATACCCAGGCGCAGCTTTGCCACCAAAGAATGACACCCGTGGTTGCACCTTCTTGCGGTCTTCCGGAGACATATCCTTGAGCTCGAGGTATCGGTGAATGACGCCGAAAATATTGAGTTGTTGGCGCTTGTACTCGTGCATACGCTTGACCTGGATGTCGAATAGACTGCTGGGGTTGACCGAGATGCCGTGGACTTCTTTGGTGTACTTCGCCAAGCGGACCTGCTTGATGTAAGCAAAGCTCGCGCATCTTGCAGCGATATTTACACTAGGATCGCAGGGCAGGCAATACAGCTCCAGAGACGGAGACCGCATGCTTGGGGAGGAAGCAACACCAGCCACCACGTACCTTGTTCGCATACTTGATCTCCTGAAACTCCTTGCGAAACTCCTTGTCATCGACGAATGCCTCAAGCTTATGTAGCAGCGTCAGATCCTTCAAGAAGTCGTACCCTCCCAGCTTACTAGCAATGAGCTCTGATAGACGAGGGTTCGCCTGGTGTAACCATCTCCTCGGCGTAATACCGTTAGTCACATTCGTAAACTTATCCGGCCCGTAGATCTTGACAAAATCCTTGAAGATCGTCGTCTTGATCAGATCAGAGTGCAGCTCAGCTACACCGTTGACCTTGTGGCTGCCAATCACGGCGAGGTAGGCCATCCGGACCATCTTCGGCTGAGACTCCTCGATGATGGAGACGCTGGAGAGCATGCCTTTGTCTTTTGGGAAGTTGCGCTCGACGAATTGGAGGAAGTTCATGTTGATGTCGTAGATGATTTGGAGGTGGCGGGGCAGGAGATGTTGGATGAGTGGGACGGACCACTTCTCGAGAGCTTCTGGAAGGACGGTGTGGTTGGTGTAGCCGAAGGTCTTCTGGACGATACTCCATGCCTCGTCCCATTCGAGACCTTCCTGATCGATCAAGATGCGCTGGAGCTCTGGGATGGCGAGCGTCGGGTGGGTGTCGTTGAGCTGGATGGCGACCTGGTTTGGGAAGTCCTTCCATGCCTTCTTCGACTTCTTGAAGCGTCTCACGATGTCGAAGAGGGAGGCAGCGCACCAGAAGTACTGCTGCTTCAGGCGGAGCTCCTTGCCTCTCTCTAGGCTGTCATTGGGGTAGAGCACGGCGGAGATGGTCTCAGCACGCTGCTGATCTGCAACAGAAGCTTCATACTCGCCAGAGTTGAACTTGGTGAAGTCGAATTCGCCGTGGGAAGCCTTGCTAGACCACAGCCTGAGGTTGTTCGTGGTCCTCGTACCATAGCCAGGGATAGGAGCGTCGTAAGCCACAGCATTGACAATCTCGCCGTTCTCCCAGACGCTG
This sequence comes from Neocatenulostroma microsporum, assembly GCA_022814695.1. Classification (NCBI taxonomy): domain Eukaryota; kingdom Fungi; phylum Ascomycota; class Dothideomycetes; order Mycosphaerellales; family Teratosphaeriaceae; genus Neocatenulostroma; species Neocatenulostroma microsporum. The sequence goes on along the minus strand of JAKLLW010001126.1, from coordinate 9,401 downwards.
ACCTGCTTGCCGCTGTCGTCCGTGTACTTCCTGACGTTGCCATAGAACTGGATGTCAACCGTAACATCGTGGCGAGGGAACTCCCAAGGGTTGAAGTCAAGCCAGTAGTCCGGTACCTCGACCTGGTAGCCGTCCACGATCTCCTGCCTGAAGATACCGTACCGGTACCTCAGAGCGTAACCCCAAGCCGGGTAGTTCAGCGTAGCGAGCGAGTCAAGGAAGCAGGCAGCAAGACGACCAAGACCGCCGTTTCCGAGAGCAGCATCTCGCTCTTGCGCAATCACGTCCTCCATACGGAAGCCCAAGTCGCCGAGACCTTCCTTGGCAATGTCCTTCATGCCTACATTAAGCATTGCGTTGTCCAGAGCTCGACCCATCAGGAACTCAAGGGACAGGTAGTACACCCTCTTCGGATCCGCAAACGTCTGCTGCTGCTGTGTGCGGTTCCATTCTATGACCAAACGATCTCGAAACGCCAGGGCAGTCCCAGCATAAGCGGCAGCTTCATCGCAGTTGAAGAGCGAACGAGCGAGCGTGGTCTCGATGTGCTTGACGACATCCCCTTCGAACTCGTCCTTTGTCGTGAACTCTTTGGCGGAGTATTTCTTCCATCTGTAGATGGACTGTCAGCCACTGCTTACGCACCAAATGGGTGTGCTGGTGCTGTAGTATGGACTCACGCTTCCCGCTGTCCCTCAGGAATACTAGCCTCCACGCTCTTAATCTCCTGCGGTCCAAATCCAGTCACCGTCCTCTTATGCTTCGGCCTGCTAATCCCCAGCGGAGCGACCGGACCTTGGAAGTCGCTTATGGGAGCTGAAGTCGAAGGTTTCCGCTCCCTGGTGCTAATGGTAGAGGAAGCCATTGTTACTTTCGGATCTGGTCAGAGGTACAGGTGCAGATCTCAGGTAAGGTACAAAGTGAGGCTCAAGAGATCTGCTGTCACACTCTTCCAAAGCGTTGAGCAGGAAGGTACGAGGTACAAGATCTCGAAGCGAGAGAAACATGTTCGAGAGCTAGCTCCCCCGCAGGGTACAAAGCATGGCCTGCATGTGAAATGGCGGGGTGAGGAGTAGCGGGCCCACCGAAAGCTTAGCCAGTCTAGCCATCCCATTGGCTCAGCAGCGCATATCGTGCATCGTTCTTACCAGACTCGGCGTGCCGCGACCGAGAGAGAGGCCGTCACGGCGTTGATACGACTCCGAATTGGCCTACGCGTAGGAAGCGGCAAAGGTTTCAGCTGACAAGTGGCGTGAGAACAGCGGTATATGCAGCTAGTCGTGCCGCAGGATTCCGTCCCTGGTAATAATCTATGTCGGCAGGAGGGTCCACTTATGGTCGCAGGGCAACTCAGCCTTACTGAGATTGTCTTAAAGTACACTACGTTGGGAGGCAACGACCGCGAGTACGAATCTTGACACTGCAGTTAAGCCATCGAGTCAGCATATAGTGCTCATTACAATACCTACATAAGGCGCAACCCGCCAAGACATGACCAAGCATATCCATAGTAGCTTGTCCCATCGCAATCATTTTCCTTCGCTCGATAACGGCCAGTCGTGCGCCTCAAAACTCCATCGCAACCCAATCCATCCTATTTCCGACCCGCTATCGCTTCATCAAGTGCGTCTGCATATTCTCTCCCAGATACTTGCACACATCCCACCCCACCTCCCCTTGATTGTAAAGATGCTTCGCTAGCCCTTTCACAACATCCATCTGCTCTTCTGGACTCAACCCCGTAATTGCCGTTTCGATGACGCCTCCTACGCTAGCCTTGTACACCGCAATAAAGCTCTGGTAGTACATGAACGCAAAGAAGCCCATGATGAACTGGCAATCCATGCGATCAGTCATGCCTCCGTGTCCAGGTATGCTGTCCCCGAAATCTTTGATGTTAAAGGTTCGTTTGAGGCCGGAAGCGAAGAAACCGCCGAAAGGTGCGATCAAGCTGGCGAAAGTCGACATGAAGAATATGTGGAATTGCATTGGGCTGACCGTTAGAGTTGTAGGCAGGAGAGTCCAGTTGTGCGGGATGAAAGGTATTTGGTAGGTGTGAGGGATGAAGACCGGGTTGGGATCGCATTCCAGACCAGTAAAGACATTGGCGCCGAGGTCGTTGACGGGGCAGATGAAGTATTTGTAGCGCATAAGGACATTGGTGAGGGCAAAGCCAAGGATGACGGTGCAAACCCAGGCGCCTACGAAACCTACACCCCGATAAGGTTAGCACACAATCCCTCCTCCTACGTAACCCATCTCTCCCTCATCGGGCTACAAGTGTGTCAAACGTACCTTCAACAGTCTTCTTCGGACTGATCTTGATAAGTTGCGTCCTTCCGAATGTGATCCCACACACATATGCGAAGATGTCGTTAATTATCACCAAGCTGACCGGTAAGAAGAACCAGATCATTCCTTCGAAGATGTTGTTCATGATGAAGTGCGCCTGAACCACAATGAGGTAGAGGGCCATGTGGGTCCAGGCGAATTGGGTGAATTGGAAGCGGTAGTGGCCTTTTTGGAGGGAGCCGACGAAGAAGACGAATCCTAGTCGTCCGTATTAGCAAAAGGGGTGGGCCGGTAAGGAGGGTTGTGTAGAGCTTACCCATCACGTAGAGCATAAAACTAATGAACCGATGATGCGTCGCAAAAGGCAACAGCACTCGATCAATCAGCACAATATGCTTGAAGTAGTAAATCACGCTCTCCCCGTACAGAAAGTACATAGTACTCCCCAGGAAATACCAATTCAGCGTCTTCGTGAACCGCAGGCTTCGGGCTCGAGAGGGGACATTGGAGATGGCGATGACTTCCTTGAAGCTGATGATCTGGACTGCGGTGACGATGATGATCACGTATATGTGGCCGGCGAACATGGAGCCGAAGAAGATGGCGATCATGACAAAGGTCCAGATGGCGCGGGTGATGAAGGTTTGTTTTTTCTTGTCGTATTCGGCGGTTTTTTGTTCGGCTTCGGTCTGCTGGTATATCAGCGTTCAATTCTAGCACCCTCCCATGCACCCTATTCTGCAATATGTTCTGATATGGGTATGCCTACCTTCTCATCCGGCTCATCGTCCGTAGCCCACCCGCTAGCACTGGTATCTGTCCTATTATGCCCAGGTCGCCCTGACTTCTCTGACCTTTGACCGAAGCCACTACGTGTCGGACTCTTCGCGCCATTACTCCGCGACGTTGATCTCGCGTCGCCGTTCATGTCTGGTTGACTGCCGTGGCTCAGTCGTCGCTCACGGTTCTGAAAGTGCACGTTGTTCTTCTTCGTCATAATCCGGTCGCAGTTGTTTTCGCTATAATCCCCGATGGTCGCTCATGCGAGGTGGATGGGCGTTATAAAGTGCCTGCGTGGTTGGCAGAGTCGTATCGATGGAGGCTCGGCTCTGTCGCTGGTAGCGTGGTGGGTGGTACGCGAAAGAACGGCGGCGGAGCTTTCACGTGCTCCGAGTGCGAGCTGTGTGGTGCGCTGTGGTATGGCCTTGGGCTGGCTGTTCGCTCAAGTGCTATGTCATGGTCTTCTGAAGTCTGAAACGCGTCCTGGTCATCAAAGCCTGACGGTGCTGTATTGTGCCCGAACAAACGCAGTCAGAGTCGATATGGTCGCCGACGTCAAGTTGCTTGCCCTGGCGTTGCTTGTGAAAGTGGGTCAACGGGAGAATCTCGGATCATCAAGCCGATCGAGCCTCGACGCGGTTCGCGTGTCTTCTGAGTTTAGGTACGATCTTGAACTTATCGAAACAGGAAAGCACGGTTGAGGTTGACGGAGATGGAAGCTGTTTCAATGCAAGATGGCAGACGAGGAGGACTTCTTCTCGGACGACGACCTTGACATCCCGGACAACACGCTCGCTGAACTCGAGAGAAATGCCATTCTTGCTTCCACACAACGGCAGGAATCGGCTGGTCCGGTCTCGCGTCCTGTTCAGAAGCAATGGAACAATGTCCCAGCTCCCGCTCGACCTGGAAGCGTGAATCAGAAGCCGACATGGCGACCTCCACAACCTCAATCTCGCCCTCAATCCGTGCAACCGGTACAACCTGTACAGACCGGGCCACCTGCGAGTGCACCAGCACCGCCTTCGTCAGACTATGGCTTCGATGACGAGGACGTCATTGACTTGGATGAGCCGTCTATGGTCATACAGCCAGCTTCCGGACCCTCAAACAATCGGCAGATACCACATCGTCCATCCGTCCCACCAGCGGCGAGGCATGGCTCGAAGGCCGCCTTAGACCCGGAGACGGAAGCTGCCTTTGCTGCAGCAGATGCAGAGCTTGGAGCCGTTCAGAATGGACAGTGGGCTCACGCACCACATCTCGCTCCGCCAGCGGACAATGTAGATCACTCCGGCCTGCAAGCACGGATCGCGGAGTTGGAGGCAGAGCAGGCTCGTTTGCGGCAGGCGGAACAGGAAGCTCGCAATGCGGCTGCTACGAAGCAAGGCGAGATCGCCATCGTGCGAGCGAATCAGGAGAAGACCGCGAAGGAGTACGAACGTAGAATTGCGGTCATGCAGAAGCTACACGCAGATGAGGCTGCGAAGGTGAAAGCTGAGCTCGAGGCTGGCAAGAAGGAACGGGAGAAGATGGAGACAGACAATCGCTTTCTACAGCATGATCTTGCGCAAGAGGCCGATAGAGTAAAGAGGCTTAATGGGCCGGGCAAGGCTAGGACTGCTATAGCGATCAGGGAGAAGGAGACGCCGAAGAAGGCTAAGCGGACAAGACTAGGAGATGGGTTCGAGGATGATGAGTTTCGCGTGGTCAGCCCGAGCAAGAGCAAAGAGAAAGCGAAGGACAGCACGCCGAAACACGGGGCCAAGCGAAGGCGGACGGCGAACGACAGCCCTGTGGCAGCTCTATCGTTCACGCAACCACCAGAGCCGGTACGGCGAGAGAGCACGGCCCAGTCTTCCGTGTCCGTCGAGCAGCCCTCTATACAGCCCGTTGCTGTGGACGAGCGCTTTGCCTTTATGCAGCGGCTACTAGGTCACAGCCCGTACGAAGGCCATGAGCGTACCTTGGAAGCTCTTGCGAAGCATGCTTTCCCCTCAACCACGAATCAGTCGATGTCTTCCTTGCTCATGGATGCGCTTGCCCATCCAGCGGTACCGAAGGAAGCAGACTACCTCCCTCTCAAGCTCGCTCGGGCATCACTCAAACTGTGGGGACGCTGCATCGCAGAGAAGATCTACGCACCACTGTATCTCCTCCTCGACCTCGTCAACCTCGCCATGTACCTCGAGCGCTCCGCCATCGTCTCTCAGTTGATTGAGGAAGCTGTACCGCTTTGCATCCAGTCCATCAATCTGATCGTTATCCCCGCCGCACGAGCCTCGATGAACCTGACCTTCGCCGCAAGTGTGGACCGGGACGCATACGACAAGCTCGCCGAAGAGGTCGGTGTAGACGATATTATGGACTTCCTTCTTCGTCTTTGCAAAGCAGCCCGCTTATGCGGTGATCGCATCGAAGCCTTCTGGCGGCACATGGACCTCCACTTCACTCTCCTCATGCTGAACAAAGCGCAGCCCGTCAGCCAAATAAACACCACTCTTCGCATGCTAGCTACCTCAGCACTGCCAACATCCTTTGGACCCATAAGTGAGGACCCACAAGCGCAAACCACGTATGAAAATGGAACGATTGACCGTCTCACAAGCTTGTTGTTCGAAATGCCGGAGGTCCCTCACGACGAGCCTGCTTACACCGAGGAAGAGATAGCCGAAGTCCGCATTGAGATCCTCAATGTCCTACGAGCTCTCTGCCTCACAGACCATGGGGGCTTGCTGCTAGCGCAAAATCGCAGCGCCATCGGCCGGCTCATCCGCTTCTTGGACGGTCAGATCAACAAGATGTACACCCTTCCCTCTCCCATCAGCATGTCCTCTCCCGACCTCGAGAAGACCTGCGCCCACGCCCGTGTGGCCAAGACAGTAAACACGGCGCTCCGGCTCGTCTACCATTTACTCCGCACCCACGAATCCATCGATCTCACCCAAAAGCTTTCGGTGATCAATGGCGGCTACCACAGATTCCTGATCTGTATGACGAGGATTGCTTTTAGTGAACGGTTGGTCCTCGAGTACGGGATTGAGGAAGAAGTTTCAGAGGCTGCCCATCTTATTCTCGACAACTCGCTTACTCCCGAGGACGGCGAGGCGATTCATAATGCTGTTGAGACGCCGAAGGGGACGAGGGGGAGTGGGCCTGGTGGGCTTGGGGGGGAGACGGCGGAGAAGGGCAGGGATAGGGAGGAGACGCAGGAGGAAGGGGAGGGGGAGGGGAATACTACTATGAGTGATCCTGGATGATAGACTGTCGCCTCTGTCGCCTAAAAGCGGTCTATCACCGACAAACCCCAATAATGCAGCAGGAGGACCACTGGACTGCATGCCATTACTGCGAGATGATCGTCTATGAACGGCAGGCTGCGATCCCGTGAGGTCGGGCATTGGGCATTGCGATGCGATGTATGTGGGGTCGAAACCAGGTGGAAGCAGACGTCACGAACAACTACCGACATCGCCCGCACCCCGCGCGTCCCCCACTTACAGCACGCGTCAACAGAGTTTGGCTCTCCTAATACCAATATTACAAGAGTAGAGTCTCCTACGACTGTACTGAAACAATATACATCCGCGACATCGACGACGACATCAACGAACACAATGGCTGAGCTACCAAAGAACATCGGCTGGGTCGGTTTGGGCCTGATGGGGTACCCAATGGCCGGCAATCTGCTCAAGAAGACAAGCGAGAACACGCAGATCTATGTCTTTGACGTAGTACAAGACGCGATAGACAAGCTCGTGAAGGAAGGCAATGGCAGAGTGCACGCCTGCGCGAGCTCGAAGGAAGTCGCTGATAAGTCCGTACGGCCTCGCTTCTTGTCAACATCTCTTCAACGGCCAGAAACTAACCTCAGCTTGGTGATGGCAGGATCTAATCCTCTCAATGGTACCAGAAGGCTCCCACGTCCGCTCCGTTTACCTCACACCCGACACTGGCGTCCTCGCCAGCGACATCCAATCCAAGATCCTCATCGATTGCTCAACGATCGACACCGGTACCTCCCTCGCCGTCCGCGACGCTTGCGCTGAAAAGCACCCGAAAGCGCGCTTCTACGATTCACCAGTCTCTGGCGGCGTGATAGGAGCAGATAAGGGGACCCTGACATTTATGCTCGGCTGCGCACAAGACGACCCCAACATCTCCCTCCTCACAGACCTGCTGGGTCTAATGGGCGGCAACATCTTCCCTTGCGGCGGCCCCTCGCTTGGCTTAACAGCGAAGCTCTGCAATAACTACTGCAGCGGCCTCATAGCCATTGCGACAAGTGAGGCTATGAACATCGGAATGTCCTCTGGCATGGATCCCAGAGTCCTGGCCAATATCTTTCACACCTCCACCGCTCAATCCTCGATTCTGGACGACTGGTGTCCGGTCCCTGGCCTTTGTCCGGAAGCTCCTGCGAGTAAGGGATACAAAGGCGGTTTCAGGGTGCAGTTGATGAGGAAGGATTTTGCCTTGGCGGTTGATACTGCGAAGCGCGTGGGTGCTAAGCTTGCGCTTGGGGATGATGGGCTTGCAGTCTATGATGGTGCTAGCGCGGATCCGAATTGCAAGGACCTGGACTCGCGGGTCGTCTATCGGTATCTGGGTGGCAGGGAAGACTGGAGGAAGGATTTCTCGGAGGAGATACCGATGAAGAGGGATGAGAAGAGGAGATTGTTGGCTAAGGCGAAGGAGCAGGGGTTATAGATTTGACATAGATAAGTGATGAACACTCCTGGCTACCGACCTGTACTCCCATCTCGCTGCTGTATGTCCAAGCGCCATCACGCTGCATACCGAGGTGGTCTTGCGAAATGTCTCAGACTCCTTCACATCTTCCGCCGAGCAACGGTACCCTTGTCAAGGTGCTGTTGACATTCGGCCTCCGAGAATCGATAGCTTCATCCGTCGGCCGTCGTGGCAGGCAAGCTTGGTGCAACATTCTCGGTGTCCATGGGGTCCATTGTCAAGGTCCGTCAGCGAGCGGTGCGCTGCACTCGAACAACAGGTTTGCTTCACGGTCGTGATTTAGAAACGAGAAGTGCGTGTAGTAACGATATGTCAAAGTGTAGGTTTGTCTCAATTCGTCGATAGATTCGTCGATAGATTCGTCGATAGATTCGTCGATAGATTCGTCGATAGATTCGTTGATAGACCTGGCACTGAACAAGACGATAGACTTACTTGACGTAGCATGCATCTCCAAACCTGGCACGAGAATGTTCTCAGTACGCCTGAATAGTGTCATAGCTCCATACGCTGCCATACGATCGTTCTCGCCTTGGCTGGGTCTTGGTCTTGAACGGACTGCAGCATGTGATTGTCGGACAACTCTTACCCAAACCCTAACCCTATGCTACTAGGCCCATCGATGCGATTAATGCTCCTTGAACCCCGGGTGCTGGAAAAGGATAGAGTGTCAGTGTCGATGGTGTACTGCACACGGCGAGGGCTGATCTGTAGCACGTTCGCTGAATTTTTCGCAAATAGGCCCACCCGGCAGCTTCCGCAATGTCTCAATTAGGCAGGTACAGATGGCCATGCCAAGCATTCAAGTGCGCATCCAGTATGGCAAACTTGTTCCATATTGCCCAGACTCCGAGATTTCTCTCATGCGCTGTAGGTAGTATCGTTCAGAGAGCCCAGAAGAATCGCCCTTTCCCGAGACGGCAGGCACACCCTTGTCGGCGGCACGGACCATGTGAACCCGAGCCTCGGTCGATAGTCTTGTGACAAGGTACACGTGGCGTGCAGTCAAGGGTGATATATGCACGACATGCAGGCCAGTAAGCATGATGTCAAACTTCGGTATAGACTCGACGATGGACATGGTATGTATACGAGCTGTTACCCGTGTAGGCGCAGGCTCCGTAAGGCTGTAGAGGCGGACTAAGGTCCGTGTATACCATCCCTTTGCCGGATCAATGAATTCTGCCTTTTACCCTTAAACTGGTACCTGAAAGTCAATCATCAAATCATCAAATCGTTACGTGAGACGTCCATGAATGCAAGTCAGGCTTTTTACTTGATGAGCAAGGCGGCTTTGGGCAGCATGCGGATGGTGGCTGCGCTTGTTGCTGGCGTATCATGAGATCGGAGATCTGTGACTTGGCTTGTCGCCGGAGTAGAAGTAGCAGTAGTGAAGCCAACAAAAACCTGATCTGTTCCTGTCCCCTTCCGAAGTTGTTTGTTGTTGCCTCATACTCTCCCACGGAGCATCCACCCAAACTCACCTACAGCACCTACAAGGTGACCTTCGACCTGCACGACAGCGCAGCCGCCACGTACCGGTAGATCTGGGATCAACAGCCGCCGAGTTCACAAGC
>JAKLLW010001125.1:0-18542 GCA_022814695.1 Neocatenulostroma microsporum | reverse complement strand
ATGGGAGCCGCGGCTTACCATCAACACTTCGGGCAACCAGCTCACCAGCCACGCAGCTACGACAACATGTTCCACTCTGTGCCTCAGCACACCCGCCAGACCAGCTTCGATACGAATTTCCTCAATGCTCTCGTCCAGATCACTCCTCAACCCGACAACAACAACGCCCTCGACAATGGGCTTGCAGCAGGGACTGAGTTCAACCCGCTGTTCTTCAGCAGCAACCAGCCGACGCCGCCTGAGGACGAGGAGGGTACAGTCTCTGCGCCGCAAAGTGAGAGATCTCGCTGAGAGAGCAACTCAAGACAGAAAGACACAAGGGAGCATTGGCCATCGTGCCGGTTGTCGTCCGCGCACGGTTCACGACGATCATGCCCTAATGGCTTACGATAGCGAGTCGATCGCTAGTAGAAGCATGTTGCTGGGTATCACAGCACCAAGCACAAGCATAGCTAGAGCCGGCAGACATTATCTACGGGTGATAATGTGTGCTGCTTAGTTCGCGGTAAAGGGCGTTGGGGTTGGGTTAAGGTCGGCATGGTGGAGGTGAGGAGAGCGAGACGGAGCAGAAGGAGGGAGTCGCTCGCTTGTACGATGGGGCTGGCTGTATGTATGAAGAAGAGGTAGTGACAGAGTCTTGGTATACATGGTAATCTATCAGCAATCTGCATGCCCGTACCTGGGCATCCTCCGTTCCGTGACCATGACAAAGTATCGTGCTGCGACTTGCGCTTCCGGCTTGATCTGACTTTATCTAGCTTGATGGAGGATGTAGCCTTTTACGTGTTCTTTGAATTTAGCTCCACTTATGTTGTCCTCATAGCAAGTGTTGTGCTCGTAATGCTAGCTGTAGATGAACCTCGCATTCGCGATCGCCGTGCCGAGTCTTTCATGCAAGTCAAGTGGCGCAGGGAGATGGGGCCCAAAATCTATTCGACTTCCACTAAGGTACCTTACCTACCAGACTCGACCAAATGAACTTTTTCCACAGCCGCGAATGGAACACTGAGAACACTGCAGGGCAACTCAGCGTTCAGAGTCCCAGGAGTCGATGAGTGAGAGGCGATCGACGAACCTGCATATCATCAGACGCGCTAGCCCGAGCTCGCGGTGACTTCCCGATACAGAAACGCCACAACAACGGGCGTAAACAACAATGCCTCTCCGATCATCAGGTTGCTTCACCTGTCGCAAACGGAAGATCCGCTGCGATGAGACGAGACCTGGATGCAAACGATGTACAACTCATGGCGTACCTTGTCCAGGCTACCGGACAGACAAGGCAGGCGGTATCGAGTTCAAGGACCAAACGACAGACACCGTGAAGAAGGCAAAGGAGTTCTACAAGACTAAAGAGACTGGCGGTACTCTGATACGTACCTCGACATCGTCTAGGGAAGCAGGAACGTCACCCTATCCCACTCCAGCTGGCAGTCCAGGTACACCAGTTCTCGATAATCTCGTCAAGATGATCTTCACGCCTTCTGTCCCTCAGGACCTCTTGAGCCCGGTAACAAACCGCAGTCAGCTATACCAAACGTTCGTGGATATCTACCTACCAAAGAACACGGCTGAGCTGGATCACTTCAGCTTTTTCGAGACGATCGCCACTACACCGACCGACCAGGCAGCCCTTGTCGAAGGCCTGGATGCTCTGAGCCTGGTCACCGTCGGCGGTCTGCATAAAGACCAGGCGGTGCTCAATCAAGCAGTCAGAGTGTATGGGCAAGCAATGTCCAGTCTCATCAAAGCGCTCTCCCGCCCGGAGAATGCACAGAACGATGACCTTCTTGCCGCTGTCACAGTACTAGCAAGTTGCGCACTTTACGATCAGATAGGACAGCATGATAACGCATGGGGCAAGCACGTCAATGGGAGTCAGCAGCTCATTGCGGCTAGAGGGCCGGAATCCATGCAGTCACGGCTTGCATTGCTGCTATTCACGAATACCAGGCATGGAGCGCTTGTCTGGGCGCTAATTGAAAGGAAGGCTCCGTACATGGCTTTGCCGGAGTGGCGAGCTGTGGCATTTAGAGCGCCTATACAGGACAGTTCGACTCTCTTCTATGATGCGGCTATACAGATCCCCGGGCTTCTGGAGCGATATGACAAGCTCGGCGGTGAGCTTGCGTTGAGCGTTGAGAATGTGGATGTCATACTGGCGGACTGCGTAGCAATCGAAGCCAGCTTGCGGGAATGGTTCTTGGATTGGGACGTGCGCGCTCTTCTGGAAGGGGGCCTGCTGTACGATGAGCGACCTATCGACGACTTCTCAACTTTCACCGGCCTGGTCTCCGATCGCGCCTTCACCACAGCCTTCATGTTCCCAAACTTTCCTATCGCCTACCTCGCTAGCCTGTATTGGATGTGCATGCACTTTCTACGCAGCGTCATCCAATCCCTGCACGTCATCAAACATGAGCTGGATGAGAACTGGTATCCCGACCCGGACTCAGCGGTGACTGCCAACGAGCTGATGACATACGCCTGTAACCTCTGCCGCTGCATACCCTTCTTCTGCGAGCCCATCAGCTCCAGCACCGGTCATGTCGGCATATTCCTTCCAATGCGGACAGCAGCCATCTACTTCACCCAGCACGCCCACTGGAAGGAAGCGCAATGGGTAGGCAAAGTGCGCGTGAGCGTCTTCACTAAAGGTCTGAGTCCGCCGGCTATAGGCGACAACCCCAAGCGTACCCACATGGGCCAGATTGTGCTGCAGCAGCATGAGAAAATGTTTCCTTGGAAGTCTGGTCGAGATTTTCAGTCGCCGTCTGGATTCAAGAGTACGTCCTCCTCGCCTCCGTCGTACTCTGCGGCAATGCGCAATTGCTCGTCTAGCTCTGCTACTTCCGGATCGACCTGAGTCCCGAGGTCATCCTTGCCGAAGAACTTGCGGCCCTCGAGCTTATCAGGTAGATAGTCCTGTACTACACGGCCGTCGGCGTAATCTGGGTTGTATTTGTACTCCTTGCCGTAGCCGAGCTCCTTCATCAGCTTCGTGGGAGCGTTGCGGAGGTGGACTGGGACTGGCAGGCCGGCTACGCCAGGTTCACGAAGAGCGGAGTATGCTGCGTTCAGGCCTTTGTAGGCTCGAGTCGACTTCGGCGCCAATGTCAATGCGACAGCGCAGTGGCCGAGGTTGATCCTGCACTCGGGCATGCCGATCTTCTCTGCTGCGGTATACGTTGCGGTGGCCAATGAAAGCATGCTGTTATCTGCCAGGCCGACGTCCTCGCTGGCGATGACTACCATCCGCCGGGCAATATACAGCGGATCTTCTCCGGACTGAAGCATGCGCGCGAGGTAGTAGAGTGCAGCGTCGACGTTGCTGCCGCGAACGGACTTATGGAAAGCACTGATGGTGTCATAGTGCTGGTCGCCTGCTCGGTCGTAGACGAGAGTCTGCGTGAGGCTCTTCTTGATGTCTTCTGCTGTTGTGGAGGGCCGCTGGCAGAGATCAAGCGCTAGCTCGAGCAGGTTCAGGCCAGTCCGAGCGTCACCGTCTGCAAATGCGGCCAGATAGCGGAGAAGTGCGAAGTCGTCTTCTGTTAGTAGGTGGTAGCTCGGTTGAGACGCAGATGGCTCGCTCAGCTCCGTGTGCTCTTCGGCTGACGGACTGGGAGACGGTGTAGGTAGTCCGGGCACCTCCCGTGCGAGAGCTCGCTTCAATATACCAAAGACGTGCTCATCTGTGAGCTTAGATAGCGTGAACGTCCTGCACCTGCTCAGCAGCGCGTTGACCACTTTGAAACTTGGGTTCTCCGTTGTGGCCCCGATGAGCGTGACCTGTCCAGCCTCCACCGGCCCAAGGAAAACGTCCTGCTGGCTCTTACTGAAGCGGTGTATCTCGTCGCAGAAGATAATAGTCTTCCTGCCAGTCAACCCAAGCTCGTTCTTCGCTTCCAAGAACAGCTTTTTGCACTCTGCCACGCCGCTTGACGTGCTGTTGATCTCCACGAATCTCGTCCCTGCCGTTTGCGCGATCAGGCGTGCTATTGTCGTCTTGCCTGTGCCAGGCCCACCCCATAGTATCATTGACGGTACACGATCCGTGAGGATGAGGTTGCGCAGCACGCCATCTGGCCCCACAAGCTCCTGCCCTGCTACATCGTCCAAGCTCTGTGGTCGCATGCGCTCCGCTAGTGGCGCATGCGCGTTCTTCTGCTTCTTCAAGGTTGGTGCTGGAATCGCGGGCTTGCGCTCTTCGTGCTCTTCGTCTTTATCGTGTTCGAGCTGCCTCTTAACGCCATTTGTCGGAGCGGGTGCGGTGGAAGATGGAGGCTTCGGTACGGGTGTGTTTGCCTGTGTGCTCGCAAAGCTGCGATTGATCGACGGAGAAGAGGTCGGCTCGTTTTTGAAGCTCACCGTCCTCTTCGCGGCAGGTGTGAAGAATGCCGCCGCCTTCGAGCTCTTCGACTTCGTTCCATTTGCCTGCGTTGAAGGCGGATCCGGTTCGTCAATGAAGTCTTTGCATTCCGAATCGATGTGCCTGTTGATGTTGCTCTCCTTGACCGGCTTGTCGCAGATCGGACACGCAACCATCGGGAGAAGCTGTGTAGCGATTGTGATAGCGTCTCAAGTAGTTTTTGACGCGTAGAAGACGCGAAGAGATAGATTGGCTAGATAGCCGAGAAGCCCCAGATCGAGATAGCTCCCATGCGGTTAGACTGCACTACCTTATCTCTCGGCAACATTTACCGATGGTGGCTACATCTACACCAACTCCTGCTGCAAATAACATGGACTCTCACCGGTTTGCAGCTCTTGTGTTGTTGCAGACATGTCACAAGATGGCCACCAAAACGGATGTATGTGGCCATGTCACTGCGGACGCCAAGTGGTCCCATCAAACACCCCAGTCTCTCTTGAAGCTACCAGGAAGAACCTTCTTGTAACCGCCTGCTGCAGGTCTGCGGCGCAGCGACAGTGCGACCCAGAAGGCCCAGTTCTATGTATGTACACCGGCAGCTAGGCTAACGAAGGCATGGTGACACGACTCCCTCAGCCTCATTGACTACAAGATTTCTGTAACGCCAGTTCGTACAATCTGTCTCTTTCGCTCTTCCGCCAGCCTTGTTGGCAGACAACTTTGCTTTCTTTTGCGTCCAGGACAAGATGAAGCCGAGTGACTGGCCGGCACTATTTCTTTGCGCATTTATCATACACATTACAAACATTGGGGCGGCAGATGTCGCAGACTACGTGCGAGCAGGTCTTGGTGTACAGCGTGACGAAAGTACAGCCAGATACCGGAACTCCTCCTCGGCGAGCACGACCACGCTCACAGGGACGTCGGAAAGCGTACCGAGGATAACAGCGACCGCCAACAGTCGCTCACACATCTCCAGCGCAACGTCCCACGATAACAAGACCGCCTCCGTCCCAGAGTGCCAATCTCGGCTGATCTCATGGAGCTCTGAATACAGCAGCAATGTCTCGCCGCACACCTGGGTCAACACTACGACTCTCTCCACCCCATACTTCGCCTATTACTTGGAAGGGAGAGCAGACGTGTACACGACAGAGTCTGGCATTCCCCGTGCTCATGGAACGCTTACTGCTACGTCCAACGTCACTGTCCAGGGCGTTACTACGTCGATCAGCACACAAACCGTGAATTACACGGTGAACCCTGACTTCACCATCCCAAAACCCACATGTACCATTGACCCGACAGTGTGCTCTGCGATGTACAGCTCGTATCGCAGCAGCTTGGGCGTGTCTTGGAACGCCAGCCTACCCTCGACCACGCCAGTACCCACGAACTCACCCCAATGTCCGGATGTCGTCGGCGAATATTTATCAAGCGGGTACACGTACCAAGGCGGAGGATGCTGGGGTATGACCGAAACCTACCAACCTTGCAGAATTTTCGGGAACACCGTCCAAATGTTCTACTGGCCGGCCGCGACGTCAGCGACCGCCGCGGTGAATCACTCCATGTCCGCTCACAACGTCTCTTATCCGGTCACAACCGCCTTCAGCAGCAGGACCTTCACGTCGCCGTATGTGTACATCTCGATCGATGAGATGAAAGCATCCTTCTACACTCTCGGCGACCTTATCTGCAACGGACTGCCAGAAGGCGACCAGGCCATTTCCACGGAATCAACTCATCGAGACATTTTCATGTCCTTCCATCCGGATGAAGTTTCTAGCGTAGTACACTCTATGCCTCCAGGCCTAGATGCGACATATGCAGCCCGACAATTGGCGCTGGGTGACAATACAAGCTACTACAGCATTCACGCTGAGCTCCTTGCGTCCCAGTATGCCAATAATTACACCCTGCAACCACTCAACTACGATGCACTCACCTCTCCGTCTCCAGAAGCTTATTACCTGGGCCTGAATTGGGCGGCCGGCTGCAGCGCGCCTGGACCGCACCCGGAATGCAGCACCATCTTCGATGGCGCCTACAGAGCTGGATTGAATCTTCCCGCAAAGCTTCGAGCCATTGATCCGAGGTGGGGCTCTTGCATTGATGCTTTGCATGGCTTGTATGATCCACCGCACAAGCTGACGCCAGCGACTTCGGAAGCGTCGCCAACTTTTGCTCCCGAAGGCGCAGGCACGTCGACGGTGTTACCTAGTCCTTCTTCGACACCGGCGGCGCCTACGGTGGGTCCGACTTCTGTACCTGACTCAGGGATTACGACCACAAACAATGTTGCTACGTCCGTTGCGTCTACCCAGGCCGAAACCACGGGCGGCGCATCTAGTGACGCCAGCATAGCTTCCAGCGGTGGGGATAACGCAGATAACGTAACCTCGGCGTACGACCCTGAGACTACGACGCATGCAGAGCAAAGTCAAGTCTCCGGTGGTGTCACGGCAGACTCCTCAGATGCTGTCGACACTCCAGCTGCTCCATCAACGATTGGTGCTTCCGCTCAGACACCGCCATCGAACGACGATCCGACTGTTCCAACTTCTGTTCCATCCAGCGACTTACCTCAAGATCCGAGACCTAGTACTGTTGGCACAATTGCCGGTGACGGTGGTCCGGGTGCGGGCCAGACAACGCAGCAAGATCCTGGGACTACGACGCAGGCAGAGCAAAACCAAGCATCAAACGGTGTCACGGCAGACACTCCAAGTGTGGCCGGCGACCCAGCAACCCCGGAGACCACTGCTACTTCTGCTCAGACGTCGCCATTCCAAGACGACCCAACAAGGCCAGCAGGACATGCAAACGTTCCTTCTTCGGACGGCGGTGCGAATGATGGATCGTCGGTACAAGATGCTAGCAACGCACAGACTGAGCAGTATGCGGCTACGACGACAACCAATGCGCTCTCCATTTTAGAAAGTGCATTGACTCCGAGCAGCGGGCCCACTGCAGTTCTCGTAGATCCTGTATCAGTCGCTCAATCACCAGATCCTGAACCATCGCTAGATTTGGGCACTTCAGGGGTGTCAAAAACGCAGGCATCCCCCGGCATGTCTTCGCTACAAGACATCGGATCCGGCGCTGGAGCTCATGGGCCTACCACTGCGATCGGTGACCCGACATTATTTGGCGGGACTGCTGCAGTAGCTCATCTGACGCTGGGTTCAGCGACCTATCTCGCCCCTAGCCCGTCGTCTGGTAGCTCAGTGGTGGCCATCGGAAGCGTGTATCTCACAGCAGGAGGGCAGGCTCAGACTATCGAAGGTCAACACGTAAGCGCGGCATCAAACGGCATCGTAGTGGGGTCAACAATATACAGTTATACCACCGACGAGCCGTCTAGGGTAACGTACGCTGGAGAGGGAGTCACGTTCACGGCTGGAAACACGGTTGTTACCGCTCAGAAGGGAAGTTCATCAGGAGTTGGCGTCATTGATGGCGTGACTCTGACCCAGGGAGGCGAGGCTCAGACCATCGGAGGCCAACAGCTCAGCGCGGCATCAAACGGCATTGTCGTTGGCTCCGCAACATACAGTTACGCTGCGAACGATCCTTCACCGGTGATGTCGGCTGAAAGTGCGGCTGTGTTCTCTGACAATGGCAATACCCTGACGGCAGTGCAAGGCAGCTCATCAGGAATTGCTGTCGTTAATAGCGTGACTCTCTCCGTCAACGGACAAGCCGCTACCATCGATAGCATCACCATTAGCGCGGACCCCAGCGGCGTAGCCGCGAACGGCAACACGATCCATTATAGCACCGCTACTGAAGAGCCTTTGGGTGAAGCAGCATTCACGCTAGGCTCCCAGGTCATCTCTGCGACGGAGGTCAAGCCTGGCGTCTTCGGCCTCGGTTCACTTATTTTGTCAGCTGGCGGTTCCGCCACAACAGCGTCCGGCAAAGTCATCTCGGCTGTCTCTTCGGGTATCGTAGTAGATGGGCAAACCGTCCATGCATCACCATCTGCAACGGGAGTTGTGTTCACGGAAGGCTCCGAAATTCAGACAGCTACTGAAATTCAGCCCGGTGTCTTCCAGCTCGGTACAGTCACTCTCGGCGCGAACGGACAGCCGATGACAGTATCCGGTCATGTCTTGTCTGCTGCTTCTTCAGAGCTGGTAGTAGATGGCCAAACGGCAACCGCTTCCGCCGTCAGTGGAGGGCAAGGGCACGGCGGTGTCTCCCTGACAGCAGCAGGCTCGGTAGCTAGCACCGGTCATGCTAGCAGTGCGTCAGCAGCGACCAGTTCGACGTCTGGCAGCGAGCGTGCACTTGCTCGAACGCCACATCTATGGGCATGGGCATTGGCGCTCACAACGTTAGCGACAAGTATTATGTTAATATAGCAGTAGTTCCTGTAATGATAATACGATCAGATTGTGAAGCACTTTGCAAAGCTGTACGGCATTGTTATAGTATTGTGGTGATCCGTGAAGTCTCCCCGGCATACGCTTGAGGCTGCTATGCTCGTAAGACGAAGATACTGATCAGTCCAGTGCCGCGATGGCTTGTTGAACAGCACAAGCTTAGACAGTGCGCTCTTACTTGTACAGTCGCTCAATACACAGTCTTGCGCCTAGTACTTCGCGCCCAGCTTCTTCTCCTCCTCAATCTGCTGCTCATCCACGACAATAATCGCCTTGCCCGAGATCTTACCTCCATGCACCTTCTCAACGAGTTCGCCAATCTTCTCCAGTCCCTTGAACGGCACAGTCGTAGCCTTGATGCCGTGCTCGGCGATACACTTCATCATACTCCTACTCTCCTCCGCCGAGCAAACCAGAGACCCTCTCACCCGTATATCGCGGAAAATGAACTCCGGAAATGGGATCTTGACCTCATCCGGCTGTGCGATCTGAATCATCGTACCGTGCATCTTCGTCACCGCGCACGCTAGCGCGGCAGCAGAGTCGGCGTCCGAGATATTTACTGTAGCATCGGCGCCCATGCCGTTGGTGACTTTTTGGACCTCCTTCACGGCCTCTTCTTTGCCTTTCCGGGCATCTACTATAACGTCCGCGCCGAATTGCTTGGACAGCTCCAGTCCCTCGTCCCGTGCATCGATACCTATGACTTGCAGACCTAGCGCTTTGGCAAACTGTACGCCCAAGTGGCCTAGGCCTCCTCCAGAGCCGACTAAGCAAATCCATTCGCCTGCTTTGAGCTCAGCCTGCAACACTCCTCTCCAGATTGTTCGGCCTGCGCAAGCGAGAGGAGCCGCACTCTCGAATGACACACTATCCGGCAAAGGAGTGGTAGATCGACTATCGACCTTAACGTACTCGGCAAACGCGCCATCAAGATGTACACCAACATGTCCCTCCAAGTTTACACAATACTGCGTCTGGCTCTCCGGACCCAGACAGTCATGACAACTGCCGCATGGGTGTAATGGCAGCCCGCACATCACGCGATCGCCAACCTTGAACCCTCTCTTCTCCGCGTCCTCGCCGCCTACAGCTACAACTGTACCGGCGCCTTCGTGGGAGGCTGTGTGCGGTAATTTCTCGCCGAAGACGCCGTTCTGGACCATGCTGTCTGTGTGGCAGTTTGATGCCACTGCTACCTTCACCAAGAGATCCGTCGGTGAAAGGCTCGACGGTACATCCACCTCTTTGATCTCGTATGGCTTCTTGAACTCGACGACTTGGACGGCCTTCATCTTTTTGGGGATTTCGGCTGGTGACATGGTTGCGGTTGTGTGTGGTTGTTGGAGCTGTTGCTGGTCAATCTGGTCTATGGATCAATGTGGTATGTATCCTTGGTAGTAGGAGAGTAGGAGCAAAGACTGTACTTGGCCTCGAATGCTCAAGGAGCCTCTTCCGTAAACAATGCGAGGGGCATCTCGCGGGGTACGGCGACGTCACAGGCAGAGCTTATGTAGCGGCTGCTCTGCATTACATTATTCCCGTGGCGATTGAGGCCGAACAGAGATGAGGACGAGACGGGAGGCTGATGTTGCTTTGACAAGAAAGACGAAGGGTGCACCGCAGTGAGACGAGGGTGGAGAGATCCGTAAGCGATCGCCAAGGCGTTCAGTGAGCTATGGCCACCAACGTCAGTAACGTGACTCGGTACCAGTAACGTGACTCGATACTGAAGCGATAGCAGTGGTGACGGCGACGGCGATTACAGCGTGGCCAAAAGGTATTTGAGTTGTCAAAAGGTATTCTGAACGTTCACATGTGAGTGAGCGAACTTCACTTCACTTCACAGCTTCCTAATCGGGACGTCGCCGGCTCACCGACTATCCTGAGGCAACCACGCAGCGTGCAATCTCCGGCTCGCCGCAGTGCACGGACCACGCTCGAAAGATCAAACCTCGCAATTCTTTCGCTCTGGTTTCTTTCTCCTCTTCTTCTTCTTCTTCTTCTTCTTTTTATACTTACGTAAGCACAAACTCCTATCCTATACCCTTTGATCCATCACTGACAATGTCTAGCTTGTTGCGAAGCGGCTGCTCACGAATAGCTTGCTTCTAGCGGAGCCTCCTGCATTGCACAGCGCGGCGAGGCATCGCTACGAGTCTCCTTCGGGGGCCTCGGTGGCGCAATTTTTGATGGTCCTCCACCTTGCTCTCACGCAAGAACTTTTCATCAGTCGCTGGTGCTCATTCGTGAGCCTGGCATTGGAGAAGAGTGAGTTGAGATGCGATGAGAGATGTCTGGTTGTTGATGTCAAGGTGGTACGAGATGGCCGCGGCAGCTCAGATTGCGCCCGGTTGAACGTTCTTGATCACAGCTGCCATCGCGCCTTCGGACGCAGGGCGATGAGGATCTCACTGCAGAATTTCTGCTCACGCTGCCGACACTGATCGCCTCCGAGAGCGTTCATACCGGACACTGTTCGCGCAGCCGCAAGGTCTGCCTCTACCTCTGCAGCTGAGACTCTGCGCCGGAGACAGCTGGTTGGGCGCTCACGCACGACCATCACCATGCTACCGCTTCGGCCCTGGACCCGCCTCACTATGCGTGACGCTACCTAGAGATGTCGCCATCTGCGCTCGTGGCCCTCGAATACCACGCACTCGATTTGACACGCTGGCAGTTGTATTGCACTGTAGCAAGGAAGAGCAGGGAAGGTAAGTATACACACGGCCCTCCACAAACGAGCTTCGAAGACGTCAAGACATGGCCCCAGTAATAGGTATGAAACAGCGCGTACAGTCTTCCCTTCGGTTGGATGCGCATCCGAACAACAGACTGCGGCGGGATCGTGAAGGCAATCGCATGCGAACCCGGAACCGGCATGAATTCCAATCTATACATCGCCGCCGCCAGCGTACTGAGGGTCGGCAACCGTCATGGTGGATGGAGAGACCATACTGACGTTCTGTGTTCGAATGCGCAGCGAATGATGACCGAGATCTCGGTATGGTGTTTTGGTAGCTCTCCAAACAGTATCGTCACCTTCTACCTGTTAGCATGCGTCGAAGAGACTTTCACAGCTCGCTCGATACTTGCGTCCGCGATCGGACTTACTCGTCATGGTCCAGCCGTCAACATCCACACTCCAAAAGCCAACGACCTCCGACGCCTGGCATACGCCCCAACAAGGTGTGCCAAGACATAGGAACATCATGGATCCAACACTGGTGCTCCCACAGGAGATTCAGGACATGATCTTCGACTTGGCTTACAGACGGAAATACGAACCGTTCATCACGAAAAAGCGGTGGGACGAACGGGAGAAGAAGATATGGATGAAGAAGTTGAAGGACTATGAGAAGCGTGACTTTCCACGCGAGAAAGTGACAGACTTCATGCTGAGCAAAGGGTGGTTTGTGGCCGCTGCAAAGGCATGGATAGGTAAGCAAGACTCCAAGAGAATGTTCGAGCAAACCGGCGATACGCATTTCTTCCTCTACCGGCCGGGCGGCATCGTATACGCCTTTGCGAAGGAAGTGCACATCGATGTGTTCAATATCAGTCCGGCGGTCAGGCTGCCCAGTCTGCGAAAAGTTTGCCTGGAGATTCACACGAATGTCTTTCAGGACTTGGGCGACATGCGGTGCGTGTGGTTCGACGAGCTGACCAATGACGACTTCGAAAGACTCTTGGAGCCGAGGAGTTACCTTTGCGAGAAGGGCATCAACGGCTTCAGAAATCTGAGAACTTTCGTGCTGCTTCCCGGAACGTGCGATGAAGCGGAGACTGAGCAGCAACGAAGGGTCTGGAGGGCCAATGTCAAGGCGCTTGGTGACTTCCTGCGTCCTCAGGTCACAGCAGCGAAGCAGGCGATTGTTGAGAATAACGGATCCCAGCCTACGTTCACAAGGCTCTACGCCGGGTCACGCGTGACCTGGGAGCCTTCGCCAGAATACGAGGCTGATGCTGAGGAGGCCCGAGCTGAGAGGAAACGCGAGGCTGAGCAACACAAGAGGAGGCCGGTCACAGATGAGGAAGTGCCGCATGAGACAGCTGATGAGCTCGTGAAGTTCGTGATGAGAGAAAGGGCCAGAGTCCCGAAATGGGTGGAGGATGTGAAGCGGCGGCCACGACATTGGGCAACAGTGTCGCTAGGGTTATTGCTAGAGGGGAGATTCGGGGACTTGATGCTGCCTCTTACCCGGTGGGCTGCAAGTTGCTCACCGTGAACAGTTTCCTACGTACTGATGTACCAGGTCAGCTTATGTATGAAAGCGAATCATTGCCGATAAAGAGGGTACTAATATGCTCCGTGTTTCAATGCAGGGCGAACTGCGACTAAGCATTAGGCTCGGCGGTCTGGTAGCCTTTGAGGTTCACTATGAACCCGTACCCATTGTAGGGACGACAGCTATTCGTGCTGTCGCAAGTGGACATTTTCTAGCTATCTTGAGGTGGCTGTGAACGCTCGACCCGTTTAGGACATTGAATGAGAGGACACCGCACTTGCTATTTGGAGACGCTGTTTGCAACTGAGTTCCGGTCGATCCGTGGTTTCCTGCGTGTCGGTACTAGGTGACTCACGAACATTGGTGGCAGATACATACATTACTCGGGCTGCGACGCCTTCCCATCTTCACACTTATCTACACCCAAGCTGTCAACACCCACACTTGGCTCTTCTAGATTTGACGAAAGGCGACTCCCGACACACTTCGTCATGGCAACACAGCAGACCCAACCACAGCTTCCTCAGGAGCTTCTGGACATCATCTTCGACTACACGTATGATCGTCAGGATACAGCCTTCTTCAACAGGTCTCAGTGGGATGACAACGAGAAAACTAAGTGGCTAAAGGCCAAGTCCGACATGATGACCTTCGGCGAGAAGACCTACGACACGAGGAGCCCCGACGATGAGGATACCGACGCTGAGGGCTCAAGCGAAGAGGACTCTGACGAAGAGAGCAATTACGATAGACCGTACGAGAAGCGGCCCTTTCCGCGAGAGAAGGTGTGTGACTTCATGTTCAGCAAACGATATTTCGTCTCTGCTGCGAGGGCGTGGGTCCGCAAGCAAGACTCCGAGAAACTGTTGCGGACAAGCCGGAGCATCTTCAACGACCCTTCTGGCATCATCTTTGAATTCGTCGAAAACGTCAGCGTGGACAGATATCAGCTGGGGTGGGCGGCCACAATGCCAAGTCTGCGGGCACTCAGCGTCGAGATAGGTGGCGACTTTTGGGACTGCTTACCACCAGACCGGGTATCATGGCTTGATGAGCTTGGCGATGCCGATTTTGCGAGTATTGGAGACAAACTCGAACACCTCCGGAATCTGAAGGACTTTAAGATCAAGTCACAATTTTATTGGAGTGTTGGAACAGAAGAGCAGAAAGATCTGTTCAAGGCCAACATCAACCGATTAGAAGCATATCTGTACCCGCAAGTCACTGGCCCTTATGAGGAGTTCAATGAGCCTCTCACTCATCGGAGAGACTATTACCACGACCCGTCGAGTCGTTGGTACACGAAGCCTCGCCAGCTAAGGCATGAGCGGCTCTATTGCGATTCGGCAGTCACGTTCGACCTCTCATTTGTGGTGTGGGATCACGACGTGGTGTCTGAGGATGGTGAGGCCGATGGAGAGGACGGGGCAGAGAAAGCTCACGCTGCTGACTGTGGCTGCTGTGAGTGTACAAAGCATCTACCCTTCGCCGATCGTCATATTCCGGAGAATGCATATGCTCTCGAGCGACTCTTTGCGTACGAGTGGGAGAGAGGACCAAAATGGATCGAGAGAGTGAAGCGGCGGCCACGGCACTGGGCGACGGTGACTCTCGGACTGCTGCTGGAGCGGCGGTTCGAGGACTTGTCTTGGCTTGCTATTCGGTGGGCGGCAAAGTGCTCGCCGTAAAGAATTGCCAGTGTAATAGGAAAGCATGTACAATAACAAGAAACACATCCAGCATAGGATACTCTTCACAGAGTACGTCGGCTCACTCGGCTCTACCTTTCCCATAGGCGAGCTCCCGAGCTGCTGCCACATTGCTCCCCATTTTCCGTAACCGTGCGCTGCCTTGCACTCTTTTGCTAGCGAGGTATATAGTACTGTACAGCAGAACCGTACTCATGTACCCTACGCTTCACCCCGACTTGTTCTGTACTCGGGCTATCGCTTATAGCGTCTTCGGCGATTGAGGATGTTGTTCATACCTCTAGTGTACAGCCCCTACTAGCTACTGCCAACGTAGTTGAAGCTCTGACTGCGCATGATTGGGCCACTCGCAGCGCAGGGCGAGTTGCCGGCACGTCTCGCAACGGACAGTCTGTATCTCCAATTGGCGGAGCTTTGAGAACCTGACCAGGTCCTTGAGAATCGCTCCGCCCAAGAGCTCGATTTGCGGGAAGTGACACTTTTGCATGTCGAACAGCACGTCCTCGCTGACGAGCCAGCTGCTGCAGCTCGTGAGCCGCAGGTAGCGCAGCGAAGGGAGGAGCAGTTCCAGCGCACGCAGCGACGCTCGGGATGCATGCAGCATGTCGACCTCGATACGCCGGATACCTTTCGCAATATGAGGATTGCCTCGTCGCAAGAAGCGCCAGATGTCTTCCGGTCTCTTGAAGCTGAAGGTCGCTGATCTGTAGAGCTGCGGGATAGCTTCTTGGTAGTACTGATTCGATACCATCAGCTTATCAAGAGGCGCTTCCCACTGTCGCCACATGGGATTCCCTTCGTAAGTTAGACTGCCAAAGACTCTGTGGTTGATTGGTACCATGTCGTTGTATGCGAATCCGTATATCATGTCTCGTAGCTCTCGCGGTAGGTCCCAGAAGTCGCATCGACTGTCTTGGGGACATGTCGGGCTCGTTGGTGGTAAAGGCCGGACTGGCGGGATTGTCTGCACCTCCCTCTTACGTGTACGAGAGCGGGCCAGTTTTGCGTTGCGGCGTCCGACTGGCTGGATTGTTTCCGCAGGCGTGCTGGATTCGACTGTAGATATGGTTGCTGGTGCCTTCATCTGGGCGGCTGAGTGGTATGATTGTGTGGAAGATGTGCTTGGTGAAGAAAAGGGAATCAAGGAACCAAACTGATATATCAACATGCATCACATCAGAGTCTGAGTATTAGACTTTACCTACTGAGTCGTGTAAAGTACCAGCTCCAAACAAAGTGTTCGATCTCAAGTCATGGCAATCACGGTACTGGGTACTGGATCCAAGGGTCCGCTCCATGATTCCATCTGACTAGATCCAATGTAACCAGCCTTCCCAAACACAGCTACCCAGCAAGATCATGATGTATCAGGCTGTGGGCTCTGCCCTGCGTCGATACCAAGTCCATATACCAGCTCAAACATCACACTTGGACCAGCCTCGTCTGAATTCTCAGCGACTGCCCGGCCAGATGCTATCGACCCGCGTACCATACATTTGAAATGTCCCTCTTTGCGTTACTCACGGCGATACTGCAGTCCCGACCAACAAAGACCCACTCTTCATCCCCAGTGATCTGTCATCTGCCCGTCCAATAGAACTTCGCAACCCCCTTCTCGACCAACTCGAACAACCTGCGGGTTTCAACAGCTTCGTCCTCATTACGGAAAGCGTTGTACCTCTGCATAAGCATGCGTAGCAAGCTCGACTTCTGTGTGAAGGTGAGATCATGCCCGATAAGCTCCGCTTTCAGACGAGCAGTGGCTGCCTCAGATGGCAACCCGTGGTCTCTCTCCCACGACTTGATGAGGCAGTACGGCAAAAGCCTGTACACGTTCTCGCCGTACTGTCGATGGAGTTGTAGTGGTAAGATGTCCGGAACGTACGTCACC
This sequence comes from Neocatenulostroma microsporum, assembly GCA_022814695.1. Taxonomy (NCBI): domain Eukaryota; kingdom Fungi; phylum Ascomycota; class Dothideomycetes; order Mycosphaerellales; family Teratosphaeriaceae; genus Neocatenulostroma; species Neocatenulostroma microsporum. The sequence goes on along the minus strand of JAKLLW010001125.1, from coordinate 1,950 downwards.
ATCCCGATGGTGGCGGGACCTTGGAGGTCGCTGTGAAAGTGAAGGCGTTTCAGCTTGTGCTGGATCAGTGGTACCAGCCAGTCCATTTGTTCGAGGTGGAAGTAGTCAAGAGGTTGGACGCAAGCTATACTCTGCGCCATGTGGTCCATCCTTGGCTTGTCGAAGAGGTCGGCTTGCGATGCGACCAAAGTCATGTCGTCCACTTTTGGTAGATAACTCAGTAGGCCACAAAGCCCTATGGCTAATCTACCAGGCTGGCAACGTTCAAAGGGTGGCCTGGTCCAGGATCTATCGACGTAGAAGCAGCGGAGGTTGACAGTCAGCCGCGTGATTTGGTTGGCGAGATCAGGTCGGATGAGACTGGAAGGCCTTGTCCTTTGCTCATACAGCTGGCTAAAGTCAAATAGGGCGTGGCGCGAGAAGGGCCGCCAGGCGACGGAAGCCAGTCTGCCAGAGACACGCAATACGGACGGTACACTGCAGTGCGGGAGCCTAAAGCGTCTTTCGACTGGAGTCTTGTAGAGTCCAGGGTACGCCAGATTGTAAGACTCTTCTGATGAGCCGAATAAGAAGCTGAGGATCATCTCGTGTAGTTCTGGCGGCAGACTCCAGAATGCGCACGGGACTACGGACGTGTTAGCGGTCTTCCTGCCGCGACCGTTACGAGAGCGTACCTTGCGACGGGTGGGTGTCTGGGGCAGTGCGAGTGTGAGGTCTGCAACCTTGTCATCATAGTCGACTCTCGCGCTGTCCGCTGGCTGGTATGCAGGCATCGGTCTGGTCGGCCAGTCGACGGCTTGGAGGCGCTTGTCCATCGTTCTAGTTCTTGTGAGGGTCATTCTTGTATGAGTATGATGTGGCGTTGGAGTAGTTCAATACAAATATGAAGAGATTTGTAAGCCGCAGTAAGAGTGTCCGGGGCTGTGATGAAGACCGCTGACTCGTGTTGAGCGCCAAGACCAGGATTTTCTGTCCAATACCGTGGTACTGGGACTCCAAAGTATGAAACCGCTTGCTAACTTAAGTCACCGTCATTGCCCTTCAACTGCTCGTCTCTTCACAGCACGCTCGATCATCAACCTCGCTCCCTTCCGGACCTCCGCAATCTTCCTTGGTATGTCTTCTGATGGCATTGGGTAGTAGGTTGACCTTCCTCCACGTTTGCCTTGCGGTCTCCAGTGACACTGTCAAACTTTGGCAGTCATCTCTAGGCTTTTTTCTGTCTTGCTTGCGCTTCTTCATTCCTGATATGATCCAAGTCTCTTTTTCAACATGCCACTCTCACCACCTCCTGAAATTCGCCTCTGCCAGTGTACAGTTCCCGCAGCATATCGAGCAGCATATCCTTGACACATCCACATACCGACCTATCGTTACTACTAATCTTGCCGTAGATCGTAGCGTTCGCCTTCGCAGATAAAAGGCCTTGTCTTGCGTCAACTCGCTTCAGCCAACCATAGTGTATAAAGCGCTGAAGGTTGTGGACGTAACGACCGAACATATTGTCGCGATTATCAGAGGTACGCGGGAACTTGTTCGCTGTGCGATTGAACGTCTCACGATCGTACGCAATCACCAAGCGCACCCCAGGGCGCTGCAACAAAGCTACAGACCATTCGACTTGCTCGAAATCGTCATATCCTAGCAAGCGACGAGTGACTAGTTCCGGTTCGCTTGCCGCACTATCGAAGATATCCAACCGGGCACCCGTGATTTGGAGATCAGCGAGGCTGGGAAAGTATGTCAGCAGCATGTCCACACTCTTGGCGAGCGCTCGCGGATTACTCTTGTGCTCCTCGCCAGTGCAGCACAGCTTGACCTTCAGTCTCCTCATCCTGGCAGCATATCCCGTAGGCAGCCCGGGCATGATACTTCTCATGCTCGGCATATAGAGTTCGCCCAGGTCGAACGTAGCATGTCGTAAGAACGGCCGGAGTGCGACCTCGGGAT
>JAKLLW010001124.1:0-18573 GCA_022814695.1 Neocatenulostroma microsporum | reverse complement strand
GGCGTACGAGTTCTGGGAGGCAAACTTACGGCCACGATATGGCCCACCAGACGAGTATGGGATGAGTGAACACTATGGTCGGGACGAAGGAGTGATCTTCTATCTCACAGGGCAGGAGAACACTATGCAGCTCTCCATTGAACGCATAGAGTCACGCCGGCAGGACGATAAGATCGACGCAACGATGAGCAATGTAGAACAGGTGAAGTCTACGCGTTGAAACTCAGGTATGGCGAGTGCTGGTGAAAAGTGACGCTAGCGGCTCTTGGGTTTATCGCATAGACTTGTACTCAGAGGCTCACAGTATTCCATGCAGTATGAGAGACGAAGTCAGGTGAGGTGGAGCTGTTTGATGTCAACACCAGATGGTGGATCATTCATATGCAGATGGTATTAAGCTGAAGATAGAGCGAAAACAAAGCTTGTCTAAGCAAGCAGCCATCACAACGCCTCGCTGAACGTGATATCATCCCACATGCCCTTATGTACCATGCGCGCTGCTACAGGGCAAAACTGTACAAGCCTAGCGTATGCGACGAAAGCCAACCGAATTATGAACAAGCATCCCATAACCCATCAAGTTTGTCTTCTAGTGCAGGCGCAGCGCAGGAGGAGCGGTGGGCGTTGCAGGCGCAGTTGAGTTGGCGCCAGATGAGGTGTCAGTCGCGCAGATACCCGCGTCCATGAGGTTGGCGAGCCAGGCACCGGCGTCGAACTCAGAGTAGACAGTGTCGATGATGTAAGGGTACTCGTTGCCAGCTGGAGCCTGGCAAGTCTCCATCGTGATCATGCCAACGACTGGGCGCGGGCTGGGGATGGGAGCGGTGTTGGTGGTCTCCCATCGGATGATGACGGTGTCGCAGTTGTGCCACATCTCGAGCTGGTTGAAGTTGATCTGTGGCTGCTGGCTTTGACCGATCTCGAAAGAACTGCGGTTGGTGAAGCTGGGACCGAGCAGCGAGACCTTGTGTGCCTCCGCGGCGCCGCCTTGGGGGCACTCGTTGATCAAAGTGTTGACGGACTCTGAGTAGTCGGTGAAGCCCTCTGAAAGTGCGACGTTTGCTAGAGCGTCGGAGTAGGTTGCGATGAGGTTGCCATAGTTGGTTGCGACCTGCTGAGCCTCGTCGTGGTTCAAGCAGAAGCCCTTGTGGCGCTTGTCGGCAGCCGGGCGAGCGATGGCACCGAGGGTGAAGAGGGACAGGACAGCGAGGGAGCTGAACGAAGGCATTGTTGCTGGTTATGTGGTTGGTTTGAGTGATTTGTTGGTGTGATGGTCGACGTGTGAGAAGCCTTGGTCTACTAGGAGATGTAGCTGGAAAGAGTGGTTGATACAAACGAAAGAATCAAGGAAATGGTTGATATATAGCTGTTGCTGTTGATGCTTGTCAAGTGAGTGATAATCTTCGATCGCCAGGAGGTGGGAGATGAAAGGGATTGTTATACCCACCTCCAGGCCTCCCACGGTAGAGTTCCCATCCGTGAGCATTGTTCGATTGGAAACAATCTGACTGCGCCTTCTCGCTAGGACGATGGTGCTTGGCAAGAGGCTGGCCTGACCTCAGACGGAGACGGCGATGATCACTGCTGAGACGGGAAGTTAGACGCTTCCGCAACGTGCTTGTCCAGGATTGGGAGTTCGCAGTATGCAGCGTCGCAGTGAAGGATCACGAGAGCGAGCCTGCAGTCAGATTAGCACCTGTCACAATAAAGCCTATGCTGAGATCGTGCGACGTTGTTGGCCACGAGTTGTCAGAGATGTAAGCAGTAGCAGCGGTCCGTTGCAGCGTACATCCTGCGAGCGTGCTCAGCCCTCCCGTCAGCATTTCGAGGCTGGCTGTGCTCGAGGCTCGCGATGAAAGGCTCGTCTGACTGACCCATCATGGGTATCTTTGTATGTGATCTTGGCGCTTATTTTTGGAGTGCGATTCCTCAGCATGGTCGATGATCGAATGGAAAAGTGGAAGAACGAGAACGAGGAGGGAGTTTCCGTCTCGTCTGTGATGTGCCCAAGGCAGAAACGCTCCACTTGGCGGACACATTCCGTCTCTGAAAATCTCAAATTATCTGCTCGACTTCATCACTTCGATCTCTACAACATCAACCAGATAAGACGCTTTTTAGACAAACCGCGAGAACACCAACACCCACAGTTGGGCTTCTATCAAGCCAGACTCAGGTGACGAGGCTCCTCGATTATAGAGCCCTCGATCTCCGTCACGGTCGGCAGAGAGACCAGATGGAACAACCTCACCGAAGAGACATTGTCTCAAAACACGCAATGAGAATAGCTAGAGCCCGTCGTCGCGAAGTGAACTTAAGTTCACTACCAGGACGAACGAGTGTGGACAGAGTTGCGAAAGAAAACACCCAGGCTTGTCCAATAGTGACGAGTACCTGGTCTCGGCAGACTGTCCGCTCAAGCCCAGTGCTTGGGATGGATTCGATGCGTGAGAAGACATATCACCAAGTAGAGATGAGACGCTTTTGGCTGAGCTTTCCGTAGGCCATGGGCCGCCATGATAGGTGTCGCTGTTTCGTGTGGCAGTTTGCCGCTGAAGTGAACACGGGCGGCCTCACCTCACCACATCTTGGACCTGGCCTAGGAGATCTGCATTCTGCGCCACCCTGTCCGAATGCTGGGAGATGAAAGTCTTTTCGTTCCGTACAGCAACCATAGAAGATACCAGACCCGTACGCCACGCTCGGAATGGCTGTATCCTTGCAGCGCGCACCCGTTGGCAGGATACTGAAGCATTGCGAACAAAGCGCATCTGCCAAGATCATAGGAGCTCTCGACATCTAGCGACTACTCTGGAGGTCTCCTAATCTTCTGTTCCGTGCTTTGGCTTGACCACCTCAGACCCTCGTCGCTTACAGAAGCACGCTATCCTCGTTGTCTCTCCGACTACACAGCAATCAGCGTCCGGTCTGCGACAAGACCAGTACCATTGCGCAGCCTCGACATGGCCTCCTTGGCTGTGAAGCACGATGTCTCGAGGTCTTTGGAACAAAGGACTTGTTCTCGAAGGCACCTGGCGCAAGCGTGAATGGTGTGGTGAAGGTCAAACGTGAAACTCGGTGTCTCAAAGACAATGACATTGTATTATCATGAACACCTCTGTAAATTGGTGGGATGGTAAGTATACGATTTCCCTCTGTCTCCTTGCCTCAGAAACATCAGAAGCTTTCTACACATACAGGCCGATAGTAGATCTATTTGCACAACCAAGACTCCGCAACCACTACCAAACCTCACAGACAAGCCGAGACATCGACCAAGACCAAGCGTAATCCCGCAACCTCACCACCCGAAGCCATGTCAGCTATTCATCACGCAGACAGTTCCCAGTGTGGTTCCTGCGGCAAGCGGTTCATCACGTACCAGGAGCAATTCCTGCATCTGAACACTGCAGGCGCGGATGGGTGTCCTGGGCCGGCATTTGAGCCTGAGCGTCCGAGTATCGCTACGCCTCCCCCATCGGTCTCGCCTGCACAGAGGTTCGCAACACCTCCAGCTTCAACGTCCGCAACATTTCCAGTCAAGACTTTGCAAGTACCACGAGCTACAGGACTAGCACTGCCGCCGATATCTCGATCTTATCAGCCAGTCTCACCTGCGCCGACTCTCGTTCATCCCACGCCAACTCCGCTCGAGGAACCTATCCCGGCGGAATCGCAGCAACACGCAGTCTCACAGCATGGCACCGGCAACCCGCCAGGCACTTTGCCAATCCACAACCGCGAGCCGGTCGACCAGCCTTCAAGCAACGCCTTGCCGCCATATCAAGACGCCACCCTGCCAACTCCCTTCGGCCCTCTTCCCATCCCACCACCCTCCGAATGGCCCAAAGGCGTAACAGAATGGACACCAACCTACATAACCTATGTCCGCAACGTCTTCACGCCCTCCGACTTCAACCCAGCCACCGTCTACGACTCCACGGCGCCCTCCAAAAAGACCTACCGCGAGTGTCCACCCCTGCAATGCGTCTCCAATACACTCCTCTTCCACGCCGACCCCAAGATGCTGGCTTACGGTAACCTGCTGAGGCTAGCAGCGGAGCACAGCAATCAGGAGATCTTTACAAAGGCGAATGAGGAGAGGGAAGTGCCGGTCTTTAGGAGTCTGCAGGCGTTAGAGTCAAGGTTGAATAGTGCTTACGCGTGGTCGGCCCAGAAGAGGACGGAAGCTGGGGTCCCGACGAAAGCTAGTGAGGTGAAGCAGTGGATCAAGGATCAAAGGGCGAGTGTAGGTATCTTCCAGAGGGTGCTGAGGACTGATAGGAAGAGGGAGGCGATGGAGGCGTTCGGGTACGAGGATGCCGGGGCAGTGCCGGTGGTTCAGCGCCCGATCGCGAAAGCGGCCAAACGGATGAAGAAGGTCGAGGGCGCACACCAGCCAGAACCGCTGCCAGGCTATCAGCAGCCGTCGCCCGCAACCCACTGCCCTTCCCCAGCCAGGAGCACACTGGGCGAAAGCAAGGTCGCTGATGCGCCTCCGGAGGTGCCTGAAGGCTACGCACCGGCGCAGTGGCAAGGCTACCCATCACCGTGGAGCCCATATGGTCCGACGTAGAGAAGTCACACATTTGCGGAGAACGGAATGGGCTTTAGGAAGCTCAAAGGGTGCAAGTAGGAGGCAAAAGTTCTGACCGACGAGGAGAAGTGACAGGCGCAGGAGATGGGAGGTGGCTGCAAGCGATTTGTACAAGGGAACGCGCTCGGCGTTCATGCTTTTCGTGGCGATCGTCTATGTATATTTACCCGCGCGGGTATCAACAGCACAGCAGAGCACAGCAATGCGATACGCACATAGTATTGCTTTCTGTCCAATCGTTGAGGCATCCCATCATAGCAACATCGCCATTCACCCACTCCAGCATAGATGTGCACTCAAGCGTCGCCTTGCTCGTGTATAATGCCTCTGTTCAGCGTGATACCCTTCAAAATCTTGTCCGCTCCCTTCGCCACCAGTTGCCGTGCCATTTCGAAGCCGAAATCATCCGCTTCTTGCCTGTTCGTGATCCGTTGCCTGGCCTCCACCTCTGCGACCTCATCGCCCTCCAAACTCACAACAATCGCCCGCATGATAAGCTCATCCGTCAAATCATCCGCTTTCTCCTCAGCCGTAACACCTCCCAAACCCGTCTCAGCTACACCTGTCAACTTATGATAGTCGTCTGCTGGTTTCACTCCCAAGCCGACGTCTGAATCCAAGATGCCTGTCCGATATACCCAGGATGTTTCGACGCCTATGGGGACAGAGCAGCCACCCTCGAGCGTTCTCATCAAGCTCCTCTCCGCAAGACAAGCCCTCGTAGTCCTCTCACACCCAATCTTACTCAATAGTTCTTTCGTTCGGACGTCCTCTTTCCTACTCTCTATCCCCAGCGCTCCCTGGCCTACTGCGTGAAGCATGCCGCCGTTGTGCTTGCTCAGATGTGAGGTGATGCGGTTCCCCATGCCCAGGCGCTCGAGCCCAGCAACAGCGAGGACGATAGCTGAGTACTCGGATTCTGGGTTATCGAGCTTGCCTAATCTTGTGCCTACGTTTCCTCTCACGTCCGCGAATCTGAGGTGAGAGTAGTGCTGCTTGAGCTGGGCTGTTCGTCTCAAGCTCGACGTCCCTACTACCGAGCCTTCGGGTAAGTCTTTGAGAGTCTTGTATCTCTCGGCGAGTGATGGCTTAACAACCAAAGCATCTCGCGGATCTTCTCGCTTTGTAACGCAGCCAAGTTCGCAATCGTGCGGTAATTGCGTTGGCATATCCTTCAAACTGTGTACAATGATATCCAGGTCGCCTTTTTGGAGCAGGACTTCCAATTCTTGCGTCCAAAGAGCTTTCTCATTGAACTTGTGTAGGGCAGTCTTTTGGTTGTTGTCGCCCGTCGTGCTCATGGCGTGGATCTCGAAATGATGATCTGGCCATGCTGCTCGAAGGAGCTTCTCGACTTCGTTCGTTTGGACTCGGGCGAGAAGGGATTGGCGGGTGCCGATGTGGAACGTCTGCTTCTGCGTTGCGTCTGACATGTTGCTGGCAGGGACAGAAGTCTCTGTATGCGGAGCGTCTGTCATTGGGGCATCTTGTAGGCCTGCCATTGTGATCTATACAGTATAAAGAGCGGACGGAAGGTAAGAGAGGGAGAATATGGATGGCATTGGCAGACACCGAGGCATCAAATGCCAGGCAGGTCGAGAAATTGAGCTTCACTTCGTCAGTGGTGGTGGGGGCGGGGCCATGTTTGACGGGAGGAGCCGGCGGAGCTGCAGGAACCCTTGCTTCGCGAGGCGCCAGCGAGCTTTGAAACACGTATTTGGGCAAGCGACAATAGCAATGTGAGACTACCATTGCTCATAAGCCTTGCGAGGCTGGGAAAGGCAAGTCATCTGTCTTTGTGCGCTGAAAGACAGTCGCATGTCGACTTCACCCTTTTCTACTCAAGCAGCAGACCATCTTCCTTAAGCACACGACCCACCAGCACACCCACCATGGCAGACCGACCGTCAGCCCCTCGCCTCCAACTCCCAACTCACACCTCTCCCGTCTCTGCCGAAGATGCAGCAGCCACGACCTCTCCAGCTCGCGGTGCCGAAATGCGTAACTTCCTTCAAACTCGCTTGAACAAGAACCGCGCTCCACCACTAGTCCATACTTGGGACTTCTACCACGATCGCCAAGACCGCACGCAATCGACCAACCTCAGTAACGCCGCCGCCAACGGAAGCGAAGGAAACGGCGATGCTGAAGGTGAAGACAAGTACGAAGCCCGCCTAGAACAACTCGCCGTAATAGACGACGTCCGCAAATTCTGGAACGTCTTCAACAACTTCGACATCTCCCGCCTCGCCCTCCGCGACAGCATCCACCTCTTCCACCGGGGCGTCAAACCCGTCTGGGAGGATCCTCGCAACATCAAAGGAGGCTCCTGGACTTTCCGGGTTCCCAAGAGTGTTGCTCCGCAGTTCTGGCAGGAAGTGTGTATGCTAGCTATAGGCGAGCAGTTGCAGAGTGCGGTTTACGAGGAAGGGAGGGAACAGTTCAAGGATGATATTTGTGGGGTGAGTTTGGGGGTGAGATTTAATAGTTGTTTGGTGCAGGTGTGGAATCGGGATGGGGAGCACACAGAAGGGATTGAGAGGATTTGCGAGACGGTTTTGGGTGCGCTGTCTGAGGAGTTGAAACCGAGGGAAGGCAGCTATTACTACAAGAAGCATAGTGAGCATGCTGGGTTTGCGGCGGCGCCGATGAGTGGTAGTCAGGGCGGCAGTGAGAGTGGAGGTAGTAGACCGACGACGGGTCAGGGGTATGGGCATGGGCATAGTGGGAGTATTGATGCTGTATTGGCTGGGAGTGCGTGATGACAGAGTTCAGGAACGAATGATGAGGATGTGCCTGGGAATCTATTGAGCGTTCTAGCGAAGCATTTGAGGAGCATGCGCGATCCGGATCTATGCAGGCACTGGAGCTGGCTCCGAACTTGACGGCAGAAGGTACTTTGATAGACGAGAAAGAACTCATATTCGAGAAGGGAGCCAGGACGAGTCGACGAATATAAGCCACCAATCTGGCGAAGTCCAAAGCAACTTCAGAACTAATTTACTGACTTCAAATGCTCTAGCTTCTATGCTGCGTACAATGCCAGCTTGCGCAATTCGCTTCGGACTGTGCCACAAGAGAATGGTAGCATGCCGCCTTTAATGTGGTCACTTCCAAGTCCTGGACATCTCTCGACTGGCCTCGGGCCATAAGGACGTTGCAGAAGTTTGATAGGTCTTACATGCAATTGCCGTGATCGGACTGGAAAGTGCCCTCCGTCATTCCACTCTCGGCGCCACGTTCTTCTCTTTCCGATTCATCTCCGCCACGATGCACTTCCCGCAATTCTTTTCGACTTCCGTCTCCCCGGCCGTGATGGGCTTGTACGGCACTGCACGCCACCAGTCTACCTAGGTAGGGCTGGCAGCAGGTACAAAGGCGGTGTTACTTGCCTAGATCACCTCTTGAGATAATAACGAGCACTAGAACCTCGTCACTCTTTGTACCTCGTCCCAGTCGCCCTCTAAGGTTCGCTTCATACCTATCTCCGTAAGAGTCATAGCAATGGTTTTGTGGTGGAATTACTGACTTGACGGGCTATCGACATGCCAGTCTAGATTTGCAGACTTTGCTGCTTGAAAGGGTAAGTCGGTGGAAGCTTGAACGGTTCGGCGTAAGCATTCTTCGTCGACGGCAGGCAATAGGTCGGGGGTACCGGTCCTGGTCAAACAATGGCTCTCCCTTGCGTCCCAGCAGCGGCTTCCACCGCATGCGCATGGCTTGGCAGTAGCCGAAGGGCAAGACAGCCGACGAGGTTCTTCCCGGTCCACTTGAACGCGGGAAACTCTTGATCGGAATGTCTGGGCCCGCATAGAACGTTGTATACGTGAGGACTGAGGAAGAATGCCGGGGTATGTTGTACGCATCGGCATGACGGCTATTACTATGAAGAGAGGTAGCAGTCAGCGAAGGTCCCTGTACCTTCGGACAGTAGTACCGCATGTTAACGATGGCTGTTCGACTGCTGGGCGTGCTACTATGCATGGCCACTTGCCTTGCTGCAAATCCTGGTAGGTTTCAAGTGCTGTACAGTTGCGGCTGTGGTTATCTGCTGACACAATGACAGATCAACCCGTCAGGGTTGTGACTGTTGTTGTACGGCAGGTCTGCGGATCGATCGTCGGGACATCATCGCTCTTGTCAGAACACACATTCTACACATCGAACATATCGAATACAGCGAATGCATCAGCTGCGTCGCTTCAAGTTCATCCCACAACCCCAAGTCTCAGTAGCACTCCATCACTCGTTCGGATGAGCTCGACCAGTACCCGATGGAACGCCATACATGCTTCCTCGTCGGTCGATGCATCGTCACGCGATGTTCCAAGCGCCGGCTCAGCAATCCTACCGATCGGAAACAAGACGCCCGATACCTCGAGCACTACGAGCGTCCCAGCCAGAAGCCCGACTGCAAAGCAATCCGCACCGGCGGAAAGCCTTTCGTCCCCGCAGGCGGCGCCGTCTGGCAGTAGCATTGCCTCACAGGCTGCGTTAAGCTCCAGCATCGTCACTGCTATCGGCAGGGGTAGCACTGGGTCTATCATCAGAACAACACTCGTATCGGCCACAAGCAGTGCAACGAGCTCGCCTGATCCCAACAGTGTCTCAGCATCTACACTGCCATCCCAGGCGCTCATATCGTCCGCCGGAGTTACGACGAGCAACTCGATCAGCAGCGATCCGTCGATCAGCAGCACGCCCGTGGCATCCGGTTCTCAAATCGGCACCGTTGCGCGAACATCTTCTGCAGCCTTCAGCGCCATCTCTCCAGCTTCAACCACTGCACAGTCAATATCTTCTACCTCACCATTGCCGGCCTGCGGCGATCCGACCGCGACCGCAATCTCTGGCTCCACCTGCGCCAATCCTTACGGCAACGCCTACAGCGTCACCATAGGCACGGTATACATCGGTACCATCTCGGTTCGTGCGAAGAAGGCCTCGCTGGATGCCTGTCCTACCACTTGCGATCAAACGCCAGGTTGTCAAGCGGCGAATTACAATAGTCAAACGCAAGAGTGCGATCTGCTGACCTCCGTCAATGGTACTACAACCGCGACGGGACCAGGGCAAGAAGCTGCAACCCGTCCGCCAGATGCTTCGACCGTGTATACCGCGCCGCCGACTACCGCTGTCCAGACGACTACGACAACAAGCAGTAGTAGCGTCAGTGACAGCAGCGTCGCTGCGCCGAGCGGCTCATCGGCGTTCGTTTCTATGACGGGCAGCAGTAATTTCTCTGCTTCTGCTCTGTCGAGAAGCGCGTCGGCTTCTGCTTCGTCTGAAAGCAGTGAAATTGAGCCTGAAAGCAGTCCAATAGAGTCGGTGTCCACATCAAGCAGCCCCAGCAATAGCGTTGGCTCATCGACCGAATTGGCAATCGGCCCGTCATTTTCGAGGACGCCTTCAAGCATCGCTAGAAGTTCTGCCGCCCCTTTGTCCAGCGCTACACCAACACTATCTGTCACACCGTCTGGTAGCAGCGGTAGCGTCGGAGTAACACTTGCTCCGCCGAGCACATCGTACAGTGCTGGTTCAATAGGAAAAACGGCCACCTCTTCGACGACAAGCTCGACTACCAGTACGACTTCTTCGGCAGTACAAACCTCGTTCGATGAAGCTTGCCCGGCACACAATGGCGAGACCTTAGTCAAGGATGACGGCTTGTCATATGTGGTGGCATGCGACCAAGCATACGATGGGACGATTTTGGCCCCGTCCACCTTACGCCGAAGACAAAGCGATTCCTCCGCCGACAGTTGCAGTGCAAGCTGCGACGCCACGGTAGGATGCAGCGGCTTTACGTACTCCAACGGCCAATGCACACTTTACAGCTCTGTTAGCGGGTCGCACAACGCCACGTCAGGAACTATATCTGCCGAACGATCTGCACCGGTGCAAAGCAGTGCATCGTCTGGTAGTAGCATGACTTCACATGCGACGTCAAGCTCCGTAGCTTCTAGCATTTTGACCTCTGCATCGCAGAGTAGCTTATCCCCGTTGCCACCAACATCGCCGTCGAGCGTTACCAGCAGTGCTGGTCAGTCGGTCTCGTCACCAAGCACTTCTGAATCTTCCACGGGTAATGGTGCTTTTTCGACGAGCCTGTCATTGGGAACTTCATATAGCGTCGGTTCAGCCACTTATCCAACAAGCAGTGTCTCCGGGGGGGTCTCGGTGGCGTCCTCATCCAGCATTTCATCCAGTGCCGGCTCGACTTTCCTATCGCCCGGCAGCTCATCATCCTTCGTGTCATCGAGCATGGTGTCATCGCCGAGCACGCTGGCCATTCTCAGCTCGGCTAGATCTTCGTCGGTTCTATCGATATCAACATCCTCAGCCTCAGCTACCAGCGTTACAAGTCAGAGCGTTCCTTCGCTAAGCAGCTTGTCCACCGCTGGGTCGCCAACACCACTACCGAGCACTTCCTCTCCTCCACTGGCGTCAAGCAGCGGGGCAGGCTCTTCGACCGGCTCAATGCCATCTCCACCGACTTTCCCGTCAACCTCAAGCTCCGGTAGTAGTTCGACGACCCCTACAAGCGCCAGTTCACTCTCGACATCTTTGGAGACAACCTCCAGCTCGTCTTCGTCCGTATTCCCATCCTTAAACTTCCAAAGCGCTACATCAAGCCCGTCTCCAGCGACACTTACGTCATCTTCGGGTTCCACGAGGCTTTCGCTATCCGCTACGACTGCGAGTACCGTGCCAGGATCCTCTGGGAATAGCCTAAGCTCTACATTGCCGGTACTACCTACAGCAGCTGCAGCCACTATTAGAAGGCTCAAAGAGAAGATGCGGGAGGGTATTATCGCCGCTGATGGTAAAGACATCGTCCATCAGTAATACTGAAATTTTCTTCGCGACACGATCATATCAAGACTTGACGTTGGTTGTTTGATGATGCAATGACATCTATGAGGAGGATCATGCGCTAGATCGTAGAATTGGCCTTTGTGCTTTCTGCTGTTGTTGCGTTATGGCTAGAGCGTTGATGACAATGCGAGTATCGATACCCATGGGCTAGGATAAGATTTGTTTGGTTAGATTAGAGTGTGCAGCACGCTTGATGATAGAGAATGACTTGGGCAATGTTGTGTCTTGAGTCGATTGTTTTTTGCAGTACTGGTTAGTAAGTAGCCTAAGCGGTCTTCTGCTCCTTCATCCCACGCATTACCTTCTTCCTCTGAGCCATCATGTGCGTGAACAAAACATAGGCGCCTGCAGCAGGTCAGATCACAGTCCATCACCATCACCATGTCTAACGACGTACCTGGAATGTAGATGAACAGAACAAGCCTTACGAACCAATCCCACGGCTGCCCGAACTTTTGCACTCCCGGTGCTCGACTGGACCATATCAACCAGCATTCGCTCGAGATGCCTAGTGGGTACAGCACGAAGAACATGTTATACCTCAGCCATAGCATCCGATCAGATACGCCTCCATAGCCGAAGTTGATAGCGAAATAGCTGTACCGGATGACCTCCGTGACAGACCAGGCAACAAGCATGGTGCTGTATGCCGGTGAGAAGGAAATCATCCCCGGGAACTGATCCGCGACGAGCCAGACGAGCAGGAAGCGGGAGGCTACTTGCATAACAGTCGTCAAGATAGGTGCTCGTACTATGCCTATGTAGTAGCATGTTATCAGCTTCCCATTCGGTCACGACCATGTCTGCGGCTTTGTCCCAATGGCAGAAGTGTGATCCATACCAAGAGCAGCATGCACCACCTCAAGCCCAGCAAGTGTTTGTGTCCATTTCGTGAAGTTCCCCACACCCATATACACATTCCTGGTCCCATGTAGCGGTGCTATGAGCAGCACTCTTCCCAATACCACAGACCATAGCAGGGCGGAGATCGAGTTGTAGAAGATGAGGTAAAGGCTTCGGTAGCTAGGTGGAACGACTTTGACAGGTTGTTGATCCTGTTCTTCCTTTGATGCAGGTTTCTGTGAGTCGCCTGGCCGGTCCATGCTGTGTGATGTGTGCTATGGCTGGGATTCACAATGGCTCGTTGAGATGGAAGAAAGTTGGGTGAAGCTGTCTCCATATGGAAGGACCCTGGCGGGAGAAGCCGCTGCACCTGCGCCTCAGCTCAGCCTTGTCAGGTGTGCTGGGCATGCCAGGCAGCGAGAATTCTATAAAGACCTCGCTCAATCAATCTACAACACGCATTCCTGAAGTATCGAGACTTAACCTTTTTCTCGAACTCTCGCAACCATTTCCAATGAACTGTACAACGACCAAGGCTACCCAGACTACCTAGATGGTCGACACAAGCATGGACAACATTGCAGAAGAGACTACCGAACACTACGGTAGCGTCGTTGAACATCCTTCAACGACCGTTGATGTCAATGGCCACGCAGTGGATACCTGGATCCTAGGCTCACGAAGAGCTCCCACCCAGCCTATAGTATTAGCCCTCCACGGCTCCGGCTCCGACCACCTCCCTTCGTGGACCAGCCTCCTCCAACAGCTCGCCACCGCAGACATCCCGACGCTCTTCTACACCCGCCCAGGCTACAGCCAAAGCTCCCAAGAAGCCACCGCCGACCTCATGCTGATGTTGGAGAAGCTCAAGCTAGAGCCGCCGTATGTCATAGCGGCGCATTCCTACGGTGGACGCCTAGCCCGAGATTTCCTACAACTTAGACCAAAGGAAGTTGCGGGTATGGTACTAGTAGAGACTGGCCAGGAAACATGCTCCAAAATCGATCTGGAGCAGAATCGAAAGCAAGTGCTCGGTGATAAACCTCTCAGTGTTATACGCGGCAACTCGCTTCTCTGGAAGTGGACAGTGTTCAAAGCTACCGTGGAGGAAGGCGAGCTGTCATTCGAGAACATAGAATCGGAGGGAAGCATGCTGCACCAGTGGGATCGAGAAGATGAGAGACTGAAGAAAGCTCAGTTGGCCTTGAGCAGAAATAGTCGATATGTGCACTTACCTGATTGCGGTCACCATGTTATGAGGGATCGACCGGATGCTGTGGTAGAGGAGATCCACTGGGTGCTTGAACAAGTCGAAGCTCAAGCTGGTAGCAGTGCTGCGACTATCAGTGCTGCTGGAGGATCAGGGCCAGGAACTATGACCATGACCATGACCGATTCATCTGCGTCGGGTGGCAGTGAAGTAACGCGTACCGGCCAAGCTCAACCGGAAGCAAAGGCAAAAGGTTGGAAACGGTTCTTACGCTTCTTGTATCGGGACGCCCACTGAGGAACTCACTGATATTCTCATCAGAATTATCATTCCATCTCATGCATCATACGTTTCGCATGCCCTTCCCCAGCAAGTATGACAGGCGCACAGCATCTGTTACTCCAGTGAGGTATACCTCTCATGTTTGCAACTCCGAGGTTATGTAGCTAGCCGAGCTATAAGCACCAAGCTATATGCACGCCAGCATGATAAACCATCCAACACCATGCTGAGAACGTAAGTAGCAACCACCACAAGGCCCATGAACCAGCCAATATGCATCAGACGCCAGTCGCCGTGCTCAGCTACCGAGCCATCTTCGTCCCGTTGTCCGCTTCTGTGCCTTCTGTCGAGCTCCATGCCTTATCAGAGATCATGTCGCATCTTTGAGAGGTTTCTCTAGCTGCCCAAGTAGACCTGGAACATCGCAGTCTTGCTGGCAGTCTTACCGCAGCCATCGACAACACACTTGTGGAACGGCATCGGCGCCTCCGGAGCCTCCGTAGCCTTGCCCTTGCCTTTCTTGCTGACCTTCCTGCCTCTGTTCTGCGCACACTCTCCGCAATAAGCATGTCCACACCCCTTGATGACCCAGACTTGCTGCTTCACCTCCTCTCTCGCCGCGTCTCCAGGCGTAGTCGTCACAGCCAACTCATCACCGCAATTCGGACACACCACAACCTCATCTTCAGCCGGATTGCGTGTGAAGCCCTTCTCAGCTTCCTGCGGCGGCTCATACTTCGGACTCGGATCCCTCCTCGCACCAGGCATATCAAACGCAATACCACCATAATCCATCGCAAGATCCAGAATCGCATGCCCGACAGCCGCACCCGGCCGGTCCACATGTGTAAGCGGCCCGTGCCTGAGCGGCCCATGTCTGTGATTTCTGTCTTGATCTGCGAAGAAGTCCATCATCTGTCCTTCTGCCAAATCCCTCGTTCTTTGCAGTTCTGCTTGGCGACGTTGCAGTTGCTCCCTCCGCTCCATGCGTTCTAGCAGGCGATTGGGTAACTGGCCGCCCATGGCATCGCGGATGGTGTTTGCTATGCCACCAATACCGAAGCCGCGACCGAATCGTGGCTCATCGTCGACACTTTGTGTGCCCACGCCTGCTGTGAGACCTGGAGGTGCCGCGTTCAGTCCGCCTGGCCGAGGGCGGGTGTTGAGGTGTACGACATCGTCGTCTTCAGTGAGGTCTACGAAGTGTTCGTTCATGTCGGCGGGGTACGGAGTTATGCTGCGGTGAGGTGCGGGTGCTGGTATTGCAGGTGTGTGCTGACGGCTTTGAGCGTCCCTGAATGAGTACCGCGATCGAGGCCGCTCGGATACTATCTCAATGTCGTCCTCCACGTCCGAATCCACGCTGCCGTGTACTGCGGCCGCGTAGGTGTCTGCGTCTCTGCGAGGCAGCGCAAGCGGGCCTTCGTGTTGAGTGAATCTTGCAGGTCTTCTGAGTTGCGAGAACTGAGGTCGTTCGCCCCTCAAGCCCCACGGATCCGCCGTACTAGAGGCACGTGGTGCCCTCGCACGATCGCTCCTTCCCTGCTGTTCCTCATCCCCACCACCGTCCATGCTCTCCGCAAGATTGATGATGTCCCTTCCTCCGAAGTTTGGCAGCCGTGTTGCACGTGATGTTGATGAGCCTGCTTGTGCCGCACTACCACTTCTTGTGCCTCGACTATCCTCATTGCTTGCCTCCTGTACGTTGTCATCCGTAAGATCAATCACCGGTGCCGTCGCCGTCGCCGCCGCTGGAGCCGCAGACGTCACATTCCCACTTCCCCCACTCATGACCGGTCTTCTGAAGTCGTACCCGTCTCCCGCAAACCGTGGCGTCGTACGCATAGGCGGCAGTGCTAATCGTGGGCGGCGAGAGGATTGTTCGTTGCTGTAGTGGTCGTCGTGCTCGGGTAGGAAGAGGGAGGAGGTTTCGTCTTCGGCTTCGCGGTGCTGGTTCGCCATCGTGCTGTAGGATCTCTGCAAAGAAAGGTTGGGGATCAGTAAGTTGTATGGAAGAAGGAGAAGGGAAGGGAAGCAGGCAGAGATTGTAAAGAAAGCTGGCGACCCAGACAACCCAATTCACTCACCTTTGTATTGTGTCTCGCAAACCCGTGCACGAATCCACCGTCCATGCTCGCTTCAGTGCCACTTCTCCTCTCGAATCGTTAATAGTCCTTCAGTAGTTCTGCAGTGAGTCTGTCACTTCCAAGGTCATGAGCCGATCTGCAAAAGCCGAGGTGGTGTGTCAAGGTGGGAAGTCGAGAGGTCAAAGTTGTGAGTGCCGCCGTGGTCAAAGCACGGTTCAACAAGCGCATGAGACAACAGATGCCGTCACCTCTCACGTGAATTGTACATGTAGCCCACTACCTCCTTCTTTCCTTGCACTGCGTTGGAGGATGCTGTGCTATCTCATGCTAGACGGACAAAGCAAGTCATGTGCCCGATTTCTTACGGAAGGTATAGAAACGTGAAGTTCAGAAGTGGCAAAAGTTGTAGTAAGCTTGAGTACAACCCCTTAACTCCGAGGCCTCGTGCTACATATACAGTGCAGCACCACAGACTGCAGGCTGCCTCCTGATCCCTGCCGTAAGCTACATACTTTGCTAGGACGCGCCTTTCTCATGCCTGAACGCCTCACCGTCACCCTTGGAGCCTCACTTTCAACGAGGCTTCAAGCGCCCAGCACACTGACAGCCCCGTCCCCAGTCAAAGTGACCACAGCCTTTGCACTAGCACCCCACTTCACATCCACCGCATTGATCGCCCTACGTAGCGGCTCGCTCCATGCCTTGGCACTCTTCGAGTACTGGCTCACCACAACACCACCCGGACCGCACGCCGCGAGGAACTGACCAGTGTAGTCCCACGAGATCCCCGTCACAGCAGTGCCGACATCGAGTGTCTTCAGCGCGCTAAGCTTACGGAGATCCCACACAGTGACCGCAGTCGAGCCTTGGTTGGCAGAAGCCATCCAGGTCCCGTTCTCCGAGAACGAGACAGATACGACGGGTGACGCTGCCGCAGCCGGGAAGGTGTGCGCGAGTTCGGAAGTGGTGACGGAGTATAGCAGAATACTGCCGGATGAGGTGCCGGCGGCGAAGAGGTGGCCGTCGGGGTGGAATGCGCAGGATGTGAGTTCTGTCAAGCGTTAGTCACATGTCTCTACGTTCCTAAGATCAGCGTGACGTACCGTAGTCTGAGAAGACCTGCGTGAGAACCGCAGAGTTGTGCAAGTCGTAGAGAATGTAGCTCTTGTCGATGCCGACCGACGCGAGGATGTCACCAGTTGGATGCGCGGCCACAGCGGTCGCAGCACCAGCATGTTGTGTGAACTTCGCAGACACCGTACCTTCCGAAGTGACGACAACCGCGCCGCTAGATGTTGCTACCGCCGGCCTGTCATTCGCCCAGCATCCGTTCAGAACCGCGCCTGCACCGAGATTGCTGCGCGTGGTGAACGCGCCCTGCTTAAGGTCGTATACGCCGATTGCACCGTCCGAGTCTCCGCAAAGGAAGAAGTCGCCAGTCTCATCCACAGCCAATGACTTCGCCCCTGTGAACTGCGTGTCTGCGGTCGACTTGACGTCGTACGTCGCGATCGCATGACCAGTTGCCCAGTCCTCTGGTACTGGCCGCTTCCGACGCGTGCCCATCAGTTTCTGTTGGGTCTCCTCAATCTTCGCAACAACCTCCTGTGGCAGCTCCTTCCCGTCCACCTGCATGGCATCGCCATTTGCGTGGCCATTTGGCGCCGCAGTGACGGACACCCTGGACAGTGCATCTCTCGCCTCGTCTCGCTCCTTCTGCAACCGAGCAATCACCCTCTGTGCTGAGTCGTTGTAGTACAGAGCGGTTGACAGCTCTTGTCGCGTCTCCGCCAACTGCTGTTTCAGCTGGAAGGTCTCGAGAATCAATGCATCCCACTCGTTTTGGAAGGTGTTCAGGAGGGCGGGGATCGATGTGAGTTGCGGTGGTCGGGGCTTGACCAAGCGACCTTGTTTGAGATCGATCAGGTCGTCGGTGGAGAGCTCTTCGCCGTTGACAGGATCGGTGCCATTCTCCGCGATGTAAGTCTCAATCAACCGTCGCTCGAAGACGTTGCCTACACTCACCGTAAGTGATTGCTCATGGTATGCGCGCCAATTGGATGTGACTGACCGGACTTTCGCGATGCGACTGGGTTCTGCGGCGCTTCACCGGAGACTGTACATGGGCGTTAGCAAAAACCAATCATTCTCGCGATCACGATTAACTCACTTGCGCACAACATCTTGAACGTACACTGCCTCTGCTGCCTCGTTCCTTCCTCAGACGTTCGTCAAAAAGTTCCATCTCAGCGGAGCTCATAGCGGCTCTTTCCGCTCTAAGCGCGAGTCAGCAAGATGCCTTAGGCTGCAGTATCGACACCATCGTTCTTTCCTCCTTTCTCTAGCACTATCATCTCGATTTGTTTGGACGATAGATACCGCGTCCTCCATATACTAGTCGCCAATGGCCTTGAGGCGATTGTAACACTGGTTCGATCCTGTGTATGTTTCTCAACATGATGCTCACCTCGCCTTGGCAAGCTGGCACGCGTCTCTAGCTTTCACACAGGGGACTACTGGTTACGAAGAACCACCGCCCAGCATATCGCACACAGTCCAATGCCTTCGCCCGGCAGCAAGGTACCTAGGTAGAGGACCGCACTTGCCAGCGCACTCAGCGGTACCTTTTTCCAACCCTCGGGTCTGCGTCGGCGAGTTACGGATTGCATCCAAAC
>JAKLLW010001123.1:0-18586 GCA_022814695.1 Neocatenulostroma microsporum | reverse complement strand
TGGGCCGCTTCCTCCGCACTCCTGAACCACTTCGGCGGAGCTACCTTAGCAGTCATCATCTTCTCAATCTGCGCATCATCCAGCGCCGTGACGCGGTCGGTACGGGTCATGCGATACCACTTCTCGACCGGTACCATCTCGAAGCCGCTCTCACCGATAGTGAACAAGACGTGCTTCTCCGTGAGCGGCTTCTCCAGAGACCCTACCCATTTGTTCTTGTTGTCAAAGTCCTCAAGATGCCAGGGCCTCGCTTCCTCGTAGCGAAGCTGACTGCGAGCGATGTTCTTGGGGTTGCTGTCGTCCCAGTATACATCCTCCACCTTCTTCATAGGCTTCTTCTTCGTCGGCTTCTTGCTCGCCTCGCCCGTAGGAGCAATCAGCGCCTGGTTTGCCTCTCTCTCTGCCTGCCGCTCTGCTTTCTTAGCATCTCGCAGCTCCCGCTCTTTGTCGTCGACACCAGACGCAGCTGCATCTGACTGCTCAGCCATCTCCGGCTTATCCTGATTGCGCCTGCGGTAGAGCTTCACCGGTCTAGTGAACTGGGTCTCATCGTATGGGTTGACCTGCTCGATGTTGCCGTCCGGATTCATCCGACTCTGCAGCTTGAGGCCGTGGAAGTGCAATCCGCTGGTTAATGCGCTCTTCGAGACAATGATCGGATATTCATTAAATGTGTCCGGATCGTCATCGGGAGTAGGAGCGGCTTGGGTGGTGTTCGCTGCTGGACGCGCTTGTGGTGGCACGCCTATCGGTCGCTGGCCATTCGCGGGTACCTGTCCAGCTGCTGTGTATGTGTTTGCCGGCAGTGGCTTCTTGACTTGCTTCTTCTTCGGGTTGAAGATGCTCACTGGCGCCTTCTTGCGCATCGCTGGTGGTGCTGCTGACACCTTGGCGGGTGAGGCGCTCATGGTGGATGAACCTGATCGGAGTAAGGATGAGTAAGTATGGACTCGGTCGTGGAAGTAGTGTTGGTCGCAGATGCAGGGCCGCCTATTGTTGACCAGGTTCCCAGCTCATCAATGGAATGTGAGGTGATTGTGGGTGGATTCCAAGCTCGAGGATATCAATGAAGTTGTAGGGATGAG
Organism: Neocatenulostroma microsporum; assembly: GCA_022814695.1. Lineage (NCBI taxonomy): Eukaryota > Fungi > Ascomycota > Dothideomycetes > Mycosphaerellales > Teratosphaeriaceae > Neocatenulostroma > Neocatenulostroma microsporum. The sequence goes on along the minus strand of JAKLLW010001123.1, from coordinate 17,501 downwards.
TGGCAATCAATAAGGTGTTCGCATGCGCCAATGAGTTGCAGTGGCAGTGTCGTTGCAGAAGTGAAGGTCGCAAAGAGTCAAGACAGGCGCGTGGTTGATGTTGTACAGTCAACTCTGCCTATAGCGGTATCCCGAGTACCGGTAACCTCGTTGTATCGGTAGGCTTCGCTGTCACCGCGGTTTTAAGGTGAGATGCCTTGTATAACCGTATACCGGTAGATTTTCGAGAAATCTTGGTGATACCGGTACAAAAAGGTGTAGGAGAGACTCCTGTATAAGACTGAAAGTGGCCTAGATCCGTCCGCGGAGGTCGGAAGCTGCTCGTTCCGGCTGATAAGTGGGCCTACGGGTGATTCCGTATACCGGTAACCTCTGCATACCGGTACTAGAGCACATGAAAACCCCTACCGTTATAGATAGGGTCGACTGTACTTGCAGGCACGAGCTACGCAGATCTACCGGAGTTCGGCCCATTCCGGAGCCAGCACTGACTCGCAGCAACCTCCCACCCCACCAAAATGGTCGACAAACGCGACACAGTGACTTCTACAATTCACGTTCGACTTCTGCGTGTTTGCATGGCCGCGCATTGATGTCGGATGATTCCCTGGCTTGAGCAACGCCATGTGGAGATAACAATTTGTACGACCTGGAGTACCGCGTACCTTCCCGAATCGGCAGTACCGTAACCATGAACGGCCAGAGCGCGCCACAGCCGCTCGACTTTGAGGACCAGCTTCGACGAATGGTGCTCAACAATGGACCACCAGCACCCACGAGTGCTGGCCCGCAATACAACCCGACTGCGCAGTTTCCACCATCGGGGCCGAATCATTATCAGCAACAGCATCAGCGTCAGCCATCTTCGCCAGGCCCACAAGGTCCAGCGTTCAATGCACCACCGCAGCAGTATGGCCGACCTCGTTTCCCAGTCTCTCCTCCAAATGGCAACTTCCCACCAAGGCAACCACCGGGTCAACCTCAAGCGCTACCGCCGCATAGACAGAGCCAGAAGCAGCGTAGAATGCAGCAAACACAGCCGAATGGCGCATACGGTGCGTATACTGAAGGCCGTCTCAGATGTTTCAGACTGCCGCGTACTTTTGGAGACATCTACTGACCCTCACACCCATCGCTTCCAGGTTTGCCAGGCCCTCAGTATGCGCCGCACGCACAACAACAGGTCGGTCAACCGCCGATAGACCCGAACGCCTTCCAGCGACGAGGGCAAGTCGCTGGGTACTATCGGCCGCGACAACAGGCCCCACGCCAGCTGTACAATCCAAACGCAGTCCATGGACCGGCTCCTAACATGCAGCCGCCGCAGCGCGAGCAGTCTCAAAGGCAAGGGCTGTACCTTGAGCAGATTGCTAATATCGAGGTCCCAAGCGTCACCATGAGTCAAGCCGAACGCGACGAGAAAGAAACCTTCCGTACTTCACTGGAAAAGGTCATCCACGAAGTCTGCGATGCGAACCCGGAGCGTCTACCCAAGGTGTCGCTCGAATGCTTCGGCAGCTTCAAGTCAGGCTTCGCTAATGCGGGCTCGGATATGGATCTTGTGATAGTATTGCAGGATGGCACTCCGTTCACTGCTAGCTTTGGCCTGCTCGAGGATGATCTACCGCGCGCTTTAGAGAAGCGGCTGCTGCAGATCGGATATGGCGCACGGCTGTTGACCAGGACCAGAGTGCCAATCATTAAGATCTGCGAAAAGCCGGACGACTGCTTGCTTGACAAGTTGCGGCAGGAGCGTGAGAAGTGGGATGATCTTCCTAATGAGAAGAAGTATCCACACTTGCATCAAGACGACGATGAGGGAGACGTTGCCGAGGGTGCCGAGCCCACCGCCACTGCTGAAGCTGAGCCAGTCGCCACTGTTCCGACGGTGCTTGCGGCAGATGACATACTCATCACAGCCGAGAATGCTTCGGACTTTGTGAAAGCAATCGACGACGCAAGCACGGATAGCAAGGTCCCTGAGAATCCTATCGCGCCTATCGAAAACCATGCCGCTGCGCAGAATGGCAATTCGCAGCCCAGGCAGCAGACCAACGGCAACAACATCCAGGCGATGAGACAGAGGCGCGACCAGAAGTGGACCCGAGAGCGCAAAGCCGGCCCACTTGACTTCCCAAAAGACGGCATAGGAATTCAAAGCGACATAAACTTCTTCAACCCTCTCGGCCTACACAACACTCAGATGCTACGATGCTATTCGCTTTGCGACCCACGCGTGCAGCCGATGGTGCTATTCGTCAAATCGTGGGCCAAACAGCGCAAGATCAACAGCAGCTATTCTGGCACATTGTCCAGCTATGGCTACGTTTTGATGGTCTTGCACTACCTCGTGAACATTGCCCGACCACCTGTGCTTCCGAACCTGCAATCGCCCTGGCGACCGGTGGGTCAGTATACGCCTGCTGGTGCTAGCCGCACAGAGTGCGATGGCTGGGTCGTGGACTTCTGGCGTAACGAAGAGGAGATCATGAAGGCTGTTCAGAACCGTCAGATGTCGAGCAACAATGAGCCACTTGGCGCGTTACTTGCTGGGTTCTTCCACTATTACTCTTCAATGGGCTACGGTCCGCAATTCCACTGGATGCAGGAAGTGCTGTCTCTGCGCTCGCCAGGTGGTATTCTAAGCAAGGAGGAGAAAGGCTGGGTCAAGGCCGTCACTGAGGAAGGCGAAGGCAGAAAAGTCCAGCATCGGTACCTGTTCTGCATCGAGGATCCATTCGAGCTCACGCACAATGTGGCACGGACCGTAACACATATGGGTATTGTAGCGATCCGAGACGAGTTCAGACGTGCGCGCAGAATCTTGCTGGCTGTCGGGTATGGACAGCCTTCCACGGATGGCGAGCTGTTTGATCAGTTGCTTGAGCCAGAGCAGCCGGAGGTATCGATCGCTGCTCTGAACCTTGACGGCCCGACGGAAGCTGCCAATGGCAGCAGCAAGATGCCGGGTGTCGGCAATCAGGCCCAACCACCCAAAGCGACGAACCAAGCATCCAAGCAAAATCAGCGCCAGCGACCCACTGGCACGAAAGCTGCCGCACCCACGCCTAAGCCGATGTCGCGGACGATCGACCTGGCCGACCAAGATGCCTTCCCTTCTCTCGGCGCGGCCAAGCCGAAAAAAGCTAAGCCGCCCGCAGGCGAGATCTCCGGCGAGCGTGCCAAAGCGTATCTTGGAGAGGTGAAGAGGAAGAAAGCAGAGGCTGATGCTGAGCTTACTGCTACCGGTGCGGCCATGTCTGTGCTAGGTGACGAGTAATGCTGCATGAAGGGTGTACGATATCGCATGGATATGACGATTGCATGACTGGGAGGCTGCTTGAGGATATTGCGGTTCAGTCTGCATCGCTGGAGACTTGCTACGGTCTTAGCATAGCCGAAGGCGTGAAGGATGCAAGGTGGTGCATAAGAGCATTCGCGGCCGGTCAAGCCGCGCATATGTACTATACACTCCACATAAAGTAGAGATTGCTGCTGTGGTGCCACTCACACAACCTCCACAATCTGATCATCCTCATCCTCTTCAATCTCTTGTACCTTCGGCACGTGCTCCTCCTCGCATTCTTCATCTCGCATCAGCACCTGAACAAGTCTATCGGCGCCTTCCCTGACATCCTCATCCTCGACGCGTGAATGCAATTCGCGTATGATTGGGTACACTTGGACGTCTCTTAGCTTCTGCCTCCCCTCTTTGGACGTAGTCAGAAGCAGTAAGGTATCAAGGTGCGTGCAGGTAATGTCGGACTGCTTCTCGCGCTGCTTGTCCGGCGGCAGGAGCTGCAGCTCGTCAAGCATGCCTTCTGTGTCTTCATCGTTGTACTCTTCATCACCCATCAGCGGTAGCAATATGTACGGGAGCAGACCGACACCATCTTCTGACTGGTCTGCTAGCAAACGCTGGTGCGCGTGGACGTCGAAACTGGCATTCTTGATCGTATTCGCCACTCCTCGCCGCCGGATCGTCGACTTGTGCTCGGTGAAGACGACGATCTTGGTGAGAGGTACAATGTTCTCGTCCTCTTTCCGAGGCGCCAGGAAGTGTTTGCGACCTTCTTCATGCTTCGCCAGATCGGCGAAGAGGTACGATAGGTAGTCGTAGTCTGCGGCTTTGTTGTAGCTGCCGTCTGCGCCTTTGACGAAGCAGTCCAAAAGCTGGTCGATTGCGAATGGTGATGTCGACAGCGGCTTTGGCACTTCTCGCTTCAGTGTGAACAGTCTGTCAATCGATGGTGACTTCCCGAGGTTGGCCAGGAGCATGCATTGCTCGTTCGCGTTTGCCTCCTTCTGGTCCTGCAGAGGCACTGTCAGCGCTCATGTCGTCGGCACGAAAGTGTCAGGGTGACTGACATACTGTCACCCTCTTTAGTAACGACTCGAGGAATGTGTCGTCCTCGGCAAGGCACTTGAGCACCTCCTCATCGTCGGATATGTTGACGAGAATCGTCAAGGCGTTTTTGGCGATTTGCTCGTAGTCTTTTATCAGAAGCTTCAAGTCCCTGACTGGTTCGAGCTGGCTGCGTTTGAAGAGCGAAGGTTGCGCAGTCGAGTAGCCGACGAGGTTTTCGGCAGCTGCATGATTCCGTCAATATGCTGCCTTCCTACGGAAATATGTGAGTCGGCCTTACCGATCTGTCGAATCTGGGTGTTGCCATGGTGGAGGAACTCGACGAGCTGAGAGCATGTTAGCGATGTTTAACCACTCAATCTTCATCACTCACCTCTTCCAACTCTGTAGGCATATTGAGATTATGATATTCTTTTCAGTGTCTGTCACATGCTCGAGATTTTGCGGCGAAACAAAATATCGCAGATCGTCTCGTGGAAGTTGCAGATCCGCTATTCAAATCTGCGAAACGCCCGGGACTGGCGGGGAAATCGAAGTGGTGCCACCACCGCGAGTTCGAGAAATGCAACACCTCGCGCGCGCAATAACGATAAGGAGGTACTACGTAGAACTCGAGCTATAGAGTCTATTAGATATATAGACCTTATATACGTAGTTTAGTACATTTCTACTACGTATTTGCAGCGCGCGCGAGGTGCCTCGTTATAGGCCTCTTTTTCGAGCTCCTCTCGAGAACCCCGCCGAAAAGGCACGAAAAAGGCACGAATTCGAGGAAATCGCGTCGACGAGGTATCTCTCTCGTAGCGCCGCCGTTGTACGCAACTATATAGCCTACTATATACCTTTTCTTAGTCGCCTACTCGAGGCGATTAAGAGGATATAGGTTATAGACGTATAGGACGTAGGGTTCTTACGGCGCGCGTCTCTAAGTATAAATTCCTATATAAATTCGAGCTCTCTCGAGCTCTCTCCTCGAGCGCGGTCGATCTACGCTATTATATAGGCTACTATATACCTCTTCTTAATCGCCTTAGCGAGACGATTAAGAAGATATATATTATAGACGTATAGAGCGTAAGACTATCGCGGCGCGCGTCGATATCTTCCTTTTAGCCTCTTTCTCGTATCTCCTCTATAGCGCCGCCTCCCTACGCTCTTATATAACCTAGTATATAGCTCTTCTTCTTCGTCTCGCTTTAGGAATTCGAACGGTATAGGTATTAGGGCGGTAGGACGTAGGGTTGTTACGCGCTAGGGGTGTAGGTTGCAAAAGTGAACGCGAGAAACGCGGTGGTGGCACCACTCGCGATTTCTCCGCAGTCCCGGGGGTATTGCGTACTTGAATAGGGCGAAACGGGATGAAGGCGCTGCTGCGCTCCCAAGTTCCACCCGAGCTCATGCGACACCAATGACACTTCGATGCTGATGTCTGGTTTCGCGTTGGCGGCATAAGTGCCCTGTATTATACCTAGACGACTGGACGACTAATACAATGCTGAGCTCGCCTTGTATGGGCACGAAGCTGCAATAATGTTCAATGTACGCCGCACAGAGTTCAGACGGAAGCGTTGCATGTACTAACGGCGCCCACGTGTAGCGCCTGAAAGGCTTCGATATTGGGACATTCCTGGATAACAAGATAGCTGAAGAGCAGTCGAAGCAGACGAGACCTTCGGTGTCGCCGAGAAGAAGCGCGAGCAATGTTGGACCGAGGAGGAATAGTTCGCGGACAGACTCGCCTGCGCGCAGAGGCGGTAGTAGGCTGAGAGTACCAGAGGGTGGAGATGGCATCCCAGCAGGAAAGGGCCCTGACCCGGAGGAGTTCGTCATAGGGGAAGATGCGTCGGATCTCTCGAGGGTGGGCACGCCCAGGCCGGCGAAGGAGGGCACAGAGGGACCATTGGTGGAAGACGGTAAGAAGACAGCATCTGAGAACGTAAGCTCTCCCTCACTCAAGGGCAAGGAGAAGGCGGAGATCGATGAGCTGCCAGAGGATGTGCGCAAGAAGCTGGCGAAGCTCGAGAGTTTGACCGCCAAGTATCAAGGTATGCTCAAGTCCTGCGCACTACACCGCGATTGGCACCTTTTGTTTTACTCACAGAACGCGCTGTGTATAGATCTCCTGCGCAATTACCGAACCGCCCATGCTCGCGTGACGACCATAGAGCCTTTCGAAGCCACACTCCGCGAACATACTCCGATCAACTCTATCTCCGACCCTACTGCGCTTGTGGAGTTCCTGAACCAGCGAAGCCTGCAGAGTGACATGGTGATGGACGAGCTGAAGCGCATTACTGGAGAGCACAAGGATGTCGTTAGGGAGCGTGATGAGCTGAAGAGCAAGCTGGATGACGCCGAGAAGAAGGCGAAGGACGCATTTGACGAAGCTGCTGGTCTGCGAAAGGAGCGCGAGGCCACGGAGGCAGAGAAGAAAGCCACGAGTGGTCCCAGTGGCGACTCCGATCCGCTGGGCGTCAACGAGGCCAATAAAGCCTCGGCAAGTGCGACGAAGTCTGCCGAGGACGACGATGAGTTCTTCTCGTACGAATCGGAACAGAAGAAGAGCCTGGAAGACGAGCTGAAGGAGCACGAGATTGAGATTCAGCAGCAAAAGGACTACATTAACGAGCTTTCGACCGAGAACGCAACTCTGCGCAGTGACTTTGGCATATGCGAACTCGACCTGGACGCTATGAGGAACAAAGTCGGCTGCAAAGAACGCGAGGTAGGCAACATACAAGCAGAGCTCACGGAAACGAAAGGCAAGCTTGAGGAGGCCGGCAAGGCTCGTGAAGATGCCCAGGAACAGGAGCACGAAGCTGCAGCCTTGCTTGCGCAGACTGAAAGTGAGGTTGTACACCTGCAGGACCGCCTCAAGGGGTACCAGAAGAGCTTGGAAGACAGAGAGGCGCAGTTGCGGGAGAAAGCGGCGCAGGCAGAAGAGAATCTCAAGAAGTACCAGAACGAGCATGCGGAGAACCTCAAGAAGGGTACCTACACGCAACGCGATGAGAAGGGCATGGAGAATTTACGCAACCTCGTGGCCACGCTGAAAGAGCAGGCCAAGAAGGCAGAAGAAGGCAAGCAGGCAGCGGAGAGCCAGATGAACGATCTTCGACTAGGGATCAAGATGTTGGAGGCTGAGTCATCGAACACCGCCAAAACATTGACGGCTTTGCGAGGTCAGGAGGCCGCGGCGGAGAGCTACAAAAAGAAGTTGGCAGACGCGGAGCACGAGCGTGATGAAGCACATCGTGTGGCAGAGAGTAAGAAAGGTCACGAAGCTCAGGTAGCAAGCTTGGCCAGTCAATTGAAGCGTGCCGTGGCAGATCGCGATTCAGCTTATCAGATGATACTTGATTGTGGTAAGTGTCAGATGCCGGAGAAAGAAGAAACCAAGCCGCCGAGCACGCCGACTGAGACCAGCACTCCTGGATCGCGTTCCCGAGTCGGCTCGGAATCTACTGAACGTACTGAGGTGTCGACCCAACCCACCGAGGTCAGCACGCCGTCTATGAACGGCGAGCACGAAGCCACTGAAGCCAAGAAGAAGAACAAGAAAAAGAAGTCGAAGGCCAAAAAGAAGGCCGCCACCGATCCTGCTGCTGAGACGGCTGCTTCCGCCTCCACTCCAGCACCTTCAATCGAGGAGCTCATTGCGCAGCCGGAGAAGGCTAAGGAGCTTCTCAAGAAAGACGGTGCTGACCGGGAACTCATGATGGCCTTCATCAAGCGCTCTGTGGATGGTATCAGGCAAGAGAACGACAGCCACGACGAGGAGCGAGAAGCCGTGCTGCGCCACCATGAGCAGGTCATTGAAGAGCGCGACCAGACCATTCGCGACCATATAAGTCTGGTCAGACAGAAGGATACCGAGATCGAGGCTCTGCGCCGCGAGATTGACGAGAAGGAGAAGACTATCGAGAGGATGCTGGAAGAGGGTCCGGCGCGGGAATTGCTTAAGGAAGACGTTGAGACTTTGAGGGATGAGTTGCTTGAGATTGGGAGTCAAGCTACTGATGCGAAGCATGAGTTGAAGACGGTCAAGGAGCAGAAGCAGAAGCTACAGGAGGAGTTTGATGAGTTGCAGACCGAGAGTGACCAGAATCGGAAGAGTCTGAAAGATGCCGAGGCGCAGCGAGATGACCTAGCGCAGAGGTGCAAGACTTTGGAAACGGAGATTGTCGAGCTGAAGAAGTCGCAGTCGTCTGCATCGTCTGCATCTACTCAGGAGCTTGAGGCGGTCAAAGAGCAGCTCGGCAATATGGAAAAGGAGAAGAAGGCGTTGCAGCTCGCCAAAGACGCAAGTGAAAAGCAAGTCGAGGAGCTCAAAGCAGAGCAAAGCGCTAGCGGCGCTGCATACAATGAGAAGCACAAAACTTTGAGTGTGGACTTCGATGAACTGAAGTCACGAGCAGCTGGTCTAGACAAGGATCTCGCTGCCGCAAACGAATTAGCACAGACCAGGTTCAAAGACATCACTGACCTGCGCGAGCACATGAACAAGGTCCAGCCGGAGCTTAAGAGGCTACGAGAGGAAAGTGCACAGCTCAAAACCGTGCGGTCTGACTTAGACAAGTCAAACAGCAATCTGAAGAGGCTGGAAGCAAAGGAGAAGGATCTAAGGTCCGAGATAGCCGAGTATAAGTCGCAAGGCGCCGAGAAGGACAGCGAGATTGCATCGCTTAAGGAGAAGGCAAAGAAGAGCGATGAACGCAGCTCGGCACTGGAAGACTCGTATGAGAACGCACGGAAGGACCTTGAACAAAGCCAGAGCAAGCGAGACGAGGCTACTGACATGCGTGACAAGTTTCAGGCCGACCTCAAGAAGACTGAAGAGAACCTCAGACAATCGAGATCGAGCCTGGACACAGTGGAGAAGCAAGTCAACAAGCTCAGAGACGAGGCAAATGGTCTGCGGGATGAACTACAGACAACGGGTGCTCAGCAAGCAAGCGCTCAGAGTCTGATGGAGAGCCAGCAGGAGCAAAGTCGTGAGCTTGCGATTCAGATGCGCGAGATTCGGGAACGCAACGAGAGTCTCGAAGAGGAGCTGGCAGACGCCCATAGACTGCTTTCCGAGCGCAGCCGTGAAGGCGAGACGATACGTCGGATGTTGTCTGAGGTCGAAGCTCGTGCAGATAGCACGGTCAAGGAGATGCGCGAGCGGATGGACCTTGCCATCGAGGAGCGCGATAGAGCTGAAGACGAAGCGAGTACTATCGGTAGGAGGAAAGCAAGGGAGCTCGAGGAGCTACGGACGAAGCTCAGGGACGCCGAGCGTGATGTTAGCCGAGCGACAGAAGCCCGTGAAGCTGCAGATAAGCGCGAGCGAACCTTCCAGGATAGGCAGGGCGATCTGGAGAAGCGCGCATTGCAAGCGCAAGAAGAGCTTGCTGAGGTCAGGTCAGCCATGTCGAATTTACGTGATACGCTTGATGAGAGCGAGCGACAGACCGGCACGCTTGAGAGGGAGAAAGCCGAGCTAAAGAAGGAGCTCGAGGACCGGCAAGCTCGCCTTGAAAGGTTGCAGAAGTCCAGCCGGGCCATGTCTGAGGAAGTGCGAACATTGCAGACTTCAAACAAGCTGCGCCAAAGCAGCACACAGTCGTCTCGCTCGTCAGTGGAGTCGCCTCGAGTGGCGTCACCCAGAGTCACATCACCGGCCCCCAAGACGGCTAATGGTACACCAATTGCTACTACAGGCGGCGCGAACGCCAAAGAGAGTATCGATTATGTCTACCTCAAGAATGTTCTTTTGCAGTTCTTGGAGCAGAAGGAGAAGAGGCATCAGATGCAGCTCGTGCCCGTCCTGGGCATGCTGTTGCACTTTGACAAGTAAGTTGACACTACTGATGACCTCGTGACCAGTGCTGACCATCTCGTAGACAAGACCAGCAGAAGTGGGAAGCTGCAGTAGCCGCGCGATGAGACATCTGTAGCAGACCAGTCATGCTCTCGGACGGCGAGAGACCGCAACTCATTGACAACACAGTCAAAAATGGCTTATCGACCGAGTGGCGATTCCGGCCTCGAGTCACATACCGACCGCATCCCGTCCGATTGGTACCGCCTTATTTGGAGGAGGTTGGAGACGAGATCCAACACGGAGGATGAACTGTCGCCATCAGCAGGAGATTAAGGAGGCAGAGTACATACGCTTGAGACGCAGGTGACTGCGTTCGACAGTTCGCAGCTCCGAAGTACGTATATATAGCTAGGCCATGCGCCGAAGAAACGATCAACATTACTTTGGCCGCACGCGTCATCAGCCCGATCGATTGATTGCCAAGCTATGTCCGGCGTGTACCTGCATTACCATGCGCGACATGGAGTGGAGTTCTCTCATTCTGAGCCTCGTTGCCTAATATGTATACACGCATACAGTACCTGGATGCAGACATTGCAGTAGCAAACGCTTCGCTGGGATTGGACGAATCTCGCCTTGAGCTTCCTCACCTCAGTTTTGCCGACCTTCAAAAGCGTGTACTCAGATAGTAGATTGTATGTACCGCCTTGTTCCTGCTGTAGCGAGCTATCGCACTTGCTTATCTTGCACGGGAACCGATTATCTGAAGCGTCGGATCGATCATGTATAACTAGCAGTGAAGAAGGAGCAATCGTCCTGAACACCAAAGGCATTCACCGTCGTCGGGCGCAGATCTTCGAGAGACCCCACCGTTTCCACCTTAGCGTTGTGATGTGAGAGGCTGGATGAGCGTCACTCCCGCAGCGCCATCTTCGTGGGACTCGTCTCTGAATACAACAAGACAGCGCCTAATTACCTCCCTGCACGCCGCCCGCGACCGCACTCTCTCCCGTCGACGCCTTTGGTGATCATCCCATGCGTGCTACTTCCCCACCGCCTTTCGCGAAGCCCAAGCCCCCGGATAGCTGGTTTTCGGACCACGGTCTGGCCACAGCACGATGAATGGCAGCGACAGCATCAAGAAGGCTGCCATCAACAAGGCGAAGCAGGTCGCAGGCGCCGCATCGAGTAACGGCAGTAATGGCAATGGGAGCAATGGGCAGCAGCAGAAGAAGCGCCAAAAGAAGGACCTGAGGCCGATAATAACGACAGAGGGGCAGCAGCAAGCAACGGGCAACCCATACAGGTAAGTGTTGTGCTGGCCGGCGACGACGACGTCATGCGCCGAAGATCTCACGAGGAGTGTTACTTTGACATTCGCGCTTCCCGAGACATTTCACCTTCACCAACGCCAAAGCACACACAGCACACGCATATGTAGAAATCGCGGGAGAAAACATGCCAGCTAATACCCAATCTCGCAGTGGCCAGAGCCAAGCATCACCACTCAACCACCAGAAAGCGCAGTACGGACATGACCTCCACCAGTCACCCACAGACTCCGAGTCCGACGACGATGACCCTGCGGAACCGACTGGCGACGAGGAGGACTCGGAGGACTACTGCAAAGGCGGATACCACCCAGTACAAGTAGGCGAGCAGTACAAGGATGGCAAGTACACAGTGGTCAGGAAACTCGGCTGGGGTCACTTCTCAACCGTGTGGCTTTCGAAGGACAACACAACCGGAAAGCACGTGGCGCTCAAGGTAGTGAGGTCTGCCGCACATTACACAGAAACCGCGCTGGACGAGATCAAGCTCCTCAACAAGGTGGTGGAAGCGAACAAGGACCACCCAGGTAGAGCCCACGTGGTCAGTCTGCTAGACTCGTTCAATCACAAGGGACCGCACGGTATGCATGTATGCATGGTTTTCGAAGTGCTGGGCGAGAACCTCCTTGGCTTGATCAAGCGGTGGAACCACCGAGGCATCCCAATGCCACTCGTCAAGCAGATCACAAAGCAGGTGCTGCTTGGACTGGATTACTTGCATCGCGAGTGCGGCATTATACACACCGACTTGAAGCCTGAGAACGTACTCATCGAGATCGGTGATGTGGAACAGATCGTGAAGACTTACGTGAAGGACGACAGCAAGGAGAGAGACGACAATCGCAACGGCCGACGAAGAAGAAGAACGCTCATTACTGGAAGTCAACCTTTACCGAGTCCACTCAACGCCAGCTTTTCTCAAAACGATTTGAACAGCAACTACATGGGCAGCACACAGAGTTTGAACAAAATCATGAGTGAAGGCAAAGGTAACTCGCCTATCACCGGTGCGTCTCCCACGGGAGAGACGGGTGCTGAGATGAGTGGCGCTGTAGGTTCACCGACCTCGCCACCTAAATCGATGCTCGAGAGCTTAGGCATAAATTCCGGCTCGTCGGATGGCACAGCGAAGGCGGACCCGCAGAAGGAGCGTGAGAAGACTGCGTATGTATCTATCCAACAAGTGCACATTGCCGGGTTAACTGATCGTAGCCGCAGAGACATCCTGGCCAACAACGTCGGAGACATGGATCTGGGCAAAAGCCACCCTCCACAGCCTAAGGAGATGGAGAAGAACGAGGGCATCGACATCATCTCAGTCAAGATTGCTGACTTGGGTAATGCGTGCTGGGTTGGTCATCACTTCACAAACGATATTCAGACACGACAGTATCGCTCCCCAGAAGTTATACTGGGTGCGAAATGGGGCGCCAGTACCGACGTGTGGAGTATGGCTGCGATGGTGAGTGAAACGTCGTACACTGTGACAAGTTCCGCGTAGCTGACAACATCAGGTCTTTGAACTAATCACAGGCGACTACCTCTTCGACCCGCAATCCGGCACGAAGTACGGCAAAGACGACGACCACATCGCTCAAATCATCGAGCTACTCGGTACCTTCCCGAAGAGCCTTTGCATCTCCGGCAAATGGTCGCAGGAGATTTTCAACCGCAAAGGCGAACTACGCAACATCCACCGATTACGCCACTGGGCACTCCCTGATGTTTTGAGGGAGAAGTACCACTTCTCGGTAGAGGAGGCGAAGCGAATCGCAGACTTTTTACTGCCAATGCTCGAGCTCTTACCAGCAGAGCGTGCGAATGCTGGCGGCATGTCGAACCATGCCTTTGTGGAGGGTACGAAGGGCATGGAGGCCGTCAAGCTGAACATCGAGCTGGGCAGCAAGGGCGAGGGTATAGAAGGCTGGGCTACGGAGGTCAAGAAGACGCGGTAGGAGCGCGGCATGAACCCTCAGTTTGATCGATATACTCCTTCTTGATTCCGACGAGCGAGCTGCCGGTGGCGTGCGGTGGAGCGACGTGGGACGACACGGATGGCGAGCTTGCGCCATTCCTCCGCAGAAAGCCGCTTTCGGATTGGCATGCTCTTACGATGGTGGTGGTGGTCTGATGATGAAGATGCTGTCTATATGCATTCAGTCACTCATTTGAAACGCGACTCAGGGGGCATGAGTCTTGCGTACGAAAGAAGCGTTGTGCTTTTCTTGTTGTTCATGATGAATATAGCGAAGACCGGAGTAAAGCAGAATTCGGCTGAGCTTTGTATGTACCTGCATCGGACGTGGGAGAGCGCGTGGGAGGGTATTGGATGAAATGCTATACACGACCATTATCAATGTGCTAGACCGTCACCAAGAGCAACTGGGTTTCACTATGCAACGCCTTTCCAGCCCATGGTATCGCAATTGTTTCTACCAATACCACATGACAGCCAGCCTTACGTGCTAAGCTTTTAAACGGTAACCCTTTTACCGAATCTTTGGAGGCGAGACCCCTGATTTCTGCAGGGAAGAGGTGGTCCGTGAACCGAAATTTGGAGCATCCATCGAACCACTTTCGAAGTGGCAGTTGCGGTCCACAGGTGACGACTCTGGCCACTCTTTTAGAGGTCCTCACATTCTTTTATTGTTTCTACTGCTGTCCTCACACATTTTCTTTCAGTAACCTGTCGACGGTGTTCTGGCTTTGCAATATGCCTCTCACCACTTATACAATGGACGTCTTGTACGTGATCCTCAACAACAAAGAAAGCTAGCTCGAGTACTGACAGCTCTGGGTGTAGTAACAACGCAACCTACACCTCTCTCGCGGACGCGATGCTCCCGCATACACAGAACACCTACTGGCACGAATTCTCAGAGATCTCCAAGTACAACGTACAACTCAACTACTTCGAACGGTTATGGGCGGCGTGGTACGCGTACATGGGCAACGATGTCCTTGCCACGGGTATCATGAGCTTCCTCATGCATGAGCTTGTATACTTTGGGAGGAGTCTGCCGTGGATGATTATCGACCGGATACCTGCCCTGAACAAGTACAAGATTCAAGGTGTAAGTGCGCATGGGAAGCGGCGAGAGTCTGAGGATATGCGCTGACCCTCCCAACAGCAAAAGATACCCTCAGCCAAGGAGCAGTGGGACTGCGCAAAGCTGGTCCTGCTGAGCCACTTCACCGTTGAGCTTCCTCAGATCTGGTTCTTCCACCCCATGGCACAGTACTTCGGTCTTGCGACGACCGTTCCGTTCCCTTCGATCTGGACCATGGCCTACCAAATCGCCATCTTCTTCGTGCTCGAGGACACATGGCACTACTGGATGCACCGTGCGCTTCACTGGGGTCCGCTGTACAAGAACATCCACAAGATCCATCACCAGTACTCCGCGCCTTTCGGCTTGGCTGCCGAGTACGCGTCGCCTATCGAAGTCATGATCCTCGGTCTCGGTACGATCAGCGGGCCAATCCTCTGGTGCGCCATCACCAAGGACCTGCACATCCTGACAATGTACATCTGGATTGTTCTGCGCCTGTTCCAGGCTATCGATGCGCACTCCGGCTACGAATTCCCATGGAGCTTGCACCACTTCCTGCCTTTCTGGGCCGGCGCGGATCACCACGACACACACCACGAGAAGTTCATCGGCAACTACTCGAGCTCTTTCAGGTGGTGGGACCTGTTATTCGACACCGAGAGCGGTGCGGAGGCGGCGAAGAGGCGGAGGGAGCGCAAGTTGGCGCAGGCGAAGAAGGCTTCATAAGCTTGTGTTTTGCAGCGTGTATCTCTCTCCTGCATTTACCGGTGTCATGCGCTTTTGGAGTGCATCAGGCGTTCAAGCCTATTAGGCCATGCTGAAACGATTGGCTATTGCATCAAAAGGCGTTTGGCGTCAGCACTAGCGATGGGTATCGTTCGATGGCGGAGGCCAGGAGGCCATGTGTATATGTTAACGGCAGTCTTGAGATGAATGAAGCGGCTTCACGGCCTTGAAGATGTCAGATACTAGTACTACTGTGATGCCCTCTTTGATCATGCGACCTCCAATCCTGCAGCTAGCCCGTTGCTCCGCCCAGGCCAACCAACGTCATTGTTGTTTTGCTGTCTCCATCTTCTGGACATCTTCGGCTTCATGTTTCAGCACTGAAGCATACCTTCCTTTCAAAGCAATCTTCGTGTGTACGATGCGTACTTACATGACGGAAGCGTACCACCGGTAGCGAAGGCAAGTCGACAAATATGAGCTTCGTAGTGGAGAGCATCCAGAGGATCGACGCGCAGTTGGATCGTGTGCAACTGGCGGACCTGCCATCGGCGAGCTCTGCTACAAACTCTTCCTCCCATGATGTGCAACCGAAGCCTTCGACACGGCTTTTAGCTCTGCAGACATCCATACGAGGGTTGACGCCAAGTACATCTGGTCACCGAGCACTCCTTGCACCAGCGCAGATCGCGCTCTTCCTGTCAGCCCTCTCGGAGAAGGCCGAGGCCTCATTAGGCGTTCAAGAGGACGATAGACCCAGCAAGGAACCCTACGAGACGGAGCTAGAATGGCTGTTGGTGTCAAAGGCGACAACACAGACCTACGGTCAGGTTTTGAAGAGCATACTGGATCAGACAGTGGCTATTGCGGACGATATATGGTATTGGGACGAAGTGCTTGGGTCAAGGCGGTATAGCGCTCTATATGGCGTTCAGATATCACCATCTCGGTTCTGGCACTGGTCTAATACGGTATGGGAGGACGTCAAGGCAAGGGGAGGGAACTTCAGCATAAGTGGAGCGAGACAAGATGCACAAGATACGATTGGGAAGCGGTGGCAGGACTTCTATGGACTCGTGCGTCAAGTAGTACGCGAACGCAGTGTGGGTGAAGTGCAAAAGCAGGTCCTGAGCCCAGTCACAAGGTACGTACACGCGAGACTTTTCTCTCTCTACGGCAGGTGCTGCTTGATGTGCTCAAGGAGTCCACCAGCGGCCTGGGATCAAGCTGTGTCGCAGAGACATCTGCCGTCCCATGGGCCATCACCGCCGTCAAATGCTTGTTAGAGCTCAGGCCGTGCCTGTTGTCCCAGCGGTGCAGAAGCCCGGTACGGTGGTGCTAGAGTCCACTAGTCAACAGAAGAGACTCTTGCGCCGCTGAGATATCTTCAGTGCTGATGGAAGACGTACTGACACCCAGCCTCACAGACTGCGAGGCGAGATCAGACGGAAACAGAGCACCCTGAAAAAGGTCCGATTGCGTAACGCCAACGCCCTTGGTGTACTACTTGGTGAAGGTCTGGCTAATGAGAGCACTCACGGTGACGGACTAGCCACGGCCGAAGCACAACAGCATAGATGGAAGGTCTCAGTCGCACGCAATGTCGCCCTCATGGAGGCCGTTTTGGCTAAGGTGAACGATCTCGAAACGCCAATCGACAAATTCGACGCTGCAGTGGCCGAGCTGACGGATGATGATCCTCTATATGGCGCGGAGATGTATTCGGACAGCGAGAGTGGCTCGTCTGTTGGACCAGAGGCAGTAGCCGAACGATTAACCAGGGTACTGTCGCTGGCTATGCCGCAGTACGACGCTTCCATCAGAATGGCAGTACGGAGCCATGGCAAACCTTCACGAATCGTCCGGTATTGGCTTCCAGTCACGCTTGGCATTCTCTCATCGAGTACGATTCTGCGTGTGCTCGTCAATCGGAAGGCAGAGATTCTGCAATGGGTACAGGATCTGGGAAGCACGGTGATCGATTTTTGGCGCAACTGGATCGTTGAGCCGACTCGGAAGGTCATTGGAACTATACGGCACGACGAGGGCAGCGAGGTTAGCATTATGTCGAAACGCTCACTCGAGGGTGACAGAGACAGTCTCGAGCGTATGGTCGTGGACTTTGCGGTTGATAATCCGGAGAACGCCACAGGCTCCTCAACCAAGCTTACTGAAGCTGAGATCGTTGACATACGAGCCAAGGTCCGAGAAGGCGA
>JAKLLW010001122.1:0-18611 GCA_022814695.1 Neocatenulostroma microsporum | reverse complement strand
GGATGGAAGGGTTTCACTATTGTCAGCGGGAAGGCTTGAGCTTCAGCGTGGCGAGAGCATGAAACCCGAGAGCGTGTAAGACGATGGAAAAAGCCTCACATTGCTACCTCGGCCATCTCGATACTTAGAGTCTCCGCTGATCGCGAGATGAAGGTACTTTCCGATTGCCACTCACTAACAAAAAGGTTCGAGTGGTGTGCCTGCGTATCGCTCGTAGATTTTGAACAATGCACGAGCAAGTGAACCGGCTGAGACACAGTACACCAGGCACAAGAGGCATCAGTAACGGACCTCCGGGTACCACATCTGCTCACTGATGACGAAGTGGTGCAACTAGTGCAACCAAACCAACATACTACTCGCCTCCTTTGTTTGCTACTTCTGGGCCAAAGTTGTGCGTCAGATGCCGGTCTTCAGTATAGTATCTACGTACACAGTCACAAACGCCCGATCATGAGCATATTGCGTAATTGAAGTAAAGACTCTGCTAAGTACATCTTGGTCAATGGAGACAGGCAATGATGCTACCAATGGAGAGACGCTCATGCTGCGGACACAAAGACTTGATTATACCGGATCACTACATATCATACAGACTCGCCACGAAAGCGCCTCTCAGATGCTGAACTCACGAATGATGGTCTGTTGCCATGTCTCATATACCTGGTACGCCGCGCTCTCATTCAAACCATAACCCTTTTAGCTCATGCGCATCATCGCCCATCACTCCACACTACTCCCCACCGTCACTCTCGCTCTCCTCCCTCACAACCTCCCCCGCTAACCCCCTATCTCTATCTCTATCCCGACCGGCACTCCCGTCCAGAACAAACGGCCCTACGTCATTCCTAGGAGTCATGGGGCCATCGCCACTACTGAGGATCCCCGCTGCTAACGCAAATTGCGTTGTCGAGGTGGGTGTCGTACTCCTCGCCCCCAACAACTCAGATGAAGATGAAGGGACGCGTTGGCCGTAGGGCGCTTGGCGGATCATTACTGGTTGGGTGCTTGAACGGTTTGCGGAGAGGGACTCGGCGAGCATCTCGGGTGGGGGTAGGAGCCTTGGTGGTGGAGGGGCGGCTGTGGGTGTGGGCGAAGAGGAGCGGTTGTGGAGAGATGTCTGGCCTAGCAAGCCCGCTAATTCGTCGTCGGGTATGGCTGCTCCGCGTTCGGCTTGCTGGGAGGATCTTCGGCGCGAGGTACTGCTGTTGTGGCGTTGTTGCTCGGGTTCCACTTCTGTAGTTTCATGCCGTCTTCGCCTCCCGTCGCTGCCTTCACTCTCCGCCTCCACTGCTCCGTCAAAGTCTCCTTCGTCCATTCCCTCTTCCTCCCAATCTTCTTCCTCCGGCGGCTCAACATCCGCCTCCAAGTCCGCGACAAACCTGCAATTCGGACACAAGAAGTTCGGGTAACTCGGCCCGTGAATAAGATTCCTCACGCACTTGTAATGCCACACGTGGCTGCACGGCGCCACGAACAACGCCTGACACGGCGCAACCGGGTTCAGACAGATACTGCATTCCGAAGAGTTGACGGATGCTGCATCAGAGTCGCGGCTCTTCTTCTGCAGTGCGTTCTTGAGCAGCCTCTTGTGTGCGGTGGTGTTGTAGGTATTTAAACTCTTCTGCCAGCCGCGATTGCACTCAATGCGAATCTTAACGCAGCGGAATATCACTTCTTCGCCTCCCTTAAAGTCGATGCCTAGTTGGACTGTGTCGCCGTCGTTCACCTCATACGGACGGCTTTCTTGTCCAGGTGGCGAGAGGCGGACGTGGTTCAAGAAAGTGCCGGAGGAGGATTTCACGTCTTTGATGAACCATTGGCCGTTCGTACACCAGAGCTCGCAGTGCCGGCGGGAGACGACTTTGGATTTGAAGCCTACTGGGAGCGTGTTGGGGTCCGGGTGAGTGATGTCGCGTTCGGAGTAGCGACCTACTCGCACGATTGAGGTTGGGTTCTTTAGCGTTTTGGAGAGCGCGGTGAAGTGGAGGGATGGGCGGGTAGAGCGCGCTTCGACGTGCGGTATGAAACGGATTGTTGGGAGAGCGTCTTTGCTGGCTGAAGAGCCCTCTGGTGCCGTCATGTCGGATGATCCTTCAGTTGTAGATTGTCGCCGTGCTGTTGATGGCATGGTCGGCGTCGGTCCAAGAGCCGTAGCTGCTCGACTTCGAGTCATTACGGGACTGGTGCTCGGCTCAGGTGAGGCTGATTCCGTGTTTGAAGTAGGCTGCAGCGAGTCCCTGCTCAATCCACTGCGGCCTTGTACCGTGGGCAACCAGCCTTGTTCGCCGTTTTGTATACCTGAGGCTTCTGAGGTAGTCGTGTCTGATCTTTCAGGGTTCCGTACTCGCAACTCCTGCCTCGGACTCTGGGGACTCGCTGGAGTTGGGTATGACGTGCTTCTCGTGAGCGTCGGTGACTGAGGGCTCGAGTGCAAGTGATCTCTTGTATAACTCCTCAAGTACGATAGTCCGCGGAGTCTGCTCGGTCGTGACGGTGAAGTGGGCGTTGCACTCGAGGTGGATGTGTGAATCGTGGCCGTGGCCGGGACTGGAGAGCCTAACATTCCCTTTCGTATCTCTTTCTCGTAAGCACAGCCGAGATATGTATCAGGCGGCCTCGTCGCGCAAGGCTGTACAGTGCTCTGGCTTGACAGCAGTTTCAGGACTCGATCTCAGCGCGGCGCAGCAGGTGCAGGTATGCGATTGATCCCACTTCGCAGGCGTCGTCTCCGAACCGGTGTTCCCAAGGCCGAAAGCCAAATCTATCAGTGGATATTCACATGTGCGTCCTCGAAAGCAAGCAACTTCGTTCTCTGCACCTCCGAAAAGCGAACGGAGGCGATATTGCACAACAATGGTCGTGTGTATTCGCGAAGGAGGGGAGATGATGTACGACGGCGACTCGCTCACCCGCTCGACGATCTAGGCGCAGGGCATGCAGCGATCCCTGCTCTCGGTTCGCGGCATCCTGCACCTTCAGAACGACTTCGAGGTCTTGCTCGGCCTGTGAATTCAGGGCGAGATCCTTGTTGTCAAGATGACCACCGTACTCGCCGAACGTAGACAAACAATCCAAAACATCAGCATGTTCATTCGCGAACCAAACAATTGTTGCAACGGAGTGCAAAGCAAAGCACGTGAGCGGCAGGGATCTAGGTTTCGGCTGCACGTGCTCCCGAACTCGTGAAGTCAAAATGTTCGCTGCTGTTCCTCTTGAACCTCACGCGTCGCCATCGGCGCGACTGTTGCCATCGCTCTTATCATCATCACGCCCGTGACAGTATGAGTTGTCGAGCGAGCATCCGGACGGTGAACAAGAGAGTGTCCATGTCGTGCGCTTAGACTCCGGTGATGCCATGCTTTCAAACCCATGGGCAGATGGGTGAAGACCTGAAGACGTTTCTCTCTGCTTCCAACACCACAAACAAGCATGTAAACATCCAGAAAGATGCAATTCCTTCCGCGGTAAATTGGCTGCCGTCTTGGTGGCAGTGCGCGAGCTGGCCGCAGGCTGCATATGCACGGAGGCGAGCTGATATCCAGCCTTGTTGGCTCAGCCCCCAGTCACTTTTCATCGAATTCATATCCTCTTGCTCCCTCTCTGCAGAAACACAAATGTGATGATAAGTTGACGTGAGCGCAGCAATGTCCGGCATCGAAGCAGTACTCGGCGTAGTGACGGGTGGAGCAGGCTTGCTCTCACTAGCAATACAGCTCGGGGAGAGTGCTGTGAAGCTCAAAAGAATCTACCATGCGGCCAAAGATTCTCCTCGGACCATTGCAAGCCTTGCGTTTGACCTCGAGACCATGTCACTGGCACTACAGACGCTCGAGCAGCACCGACAACGAGATGACCACTCTGGCGCATTGCTCGAACGCTGCATCAAACGATGCGAACAGAGCGCGGGCGAGACTGGTGGGCTTGTATCACGACTGGGAGAGCGTATGCGAGCATATCCGAGGATAGGCGGAAGAATGTACACGGCCTTTAAGGAACAGGAGATGAAGGAGATGCTTGATGATCTGGAGAAGGCCAAAAGCTCGCTAGAACTCGCATATATGATGTACATGGGCGAGGAGCAGAGACGGCGAGAGGAGGCGCATAGAAATATACTAGTCTCTCAGGGAGCGCTTTTGGATCTTATGCGGCGTGAGGCGGCCGAAAATTATGCACACACTGCGAGATTGAACAATTTTGCAGTATCCACCTCATATCGGCATGCTCGAGTTCTCACTGTCGACGGAGGCATGTCGGTGGACGAGCCCGGTGTCGATTTGGTGGCATGTCACAAACAAATCGCACATCCATCCGGATCACGAAAGATTGCCCTTTCTTTCCCAGGCCGACACGGCCTGCTCAAGAGAAGAAGAAGCACGACTGTCTTCCGTGCCAGTTTTCAGCTTCCCAAATGGTTATGCTCGCGCATCTGGGAAGTTGCTATGACCGAAGCGGAATGCCGCTGGAGCATGCATCTGCGGACCGTCAATGCTGTATCAGAGGACTCAATAATGTTCCGCTACTGCCGTTCTGGTAATCTTCCCGGAATTGGACGCCTCATTCAGAGCGGACAAGGCTCGCCATTAGATGTCGTACCATACAACTCGGGAGGAGGATGGCTGTCTTTGCTAGAGGTGAGTTCTCAGGTCGGCCATGGTCTGGTAGTGATCTGACAGTCAAACCAAAGGTTGCTGCGCAACTTGGACATGCAGACATTTGTCGATATCTCCTCCACTGTACAACTTGGCCCGACCAGACAGCAGTGTGCAACAAGGCTTTGGGATGGGTTGCACACACCGGTGACCATGATGCTGAGCTTCAAACGGACGCGAAAGCCACGGACGCGAAAGCTACCCTTGATATGTATCGTGTATTCACCGGAACTTCAGGATTCGACGCCGATCTCGACCACCAGAAGATATCGTATCAGTGGTTTCTTGCGTGCCCAAGCAAAGAATGCCTTGATGCCGTCCTGAGCAGCCAATTACCAGACTTTTTCTGTCGCCCCCTGCAAAAGAGGTACGAAATGGCACTACAGATCGGTATAGCATCTTGTCGTTTCCGGGCTTCCGAGTTCCTCGAATGCATTGGGCTGCGGCCGTCCGATCCAAGATTGGCCTACCTGACGAACAGCAATGGGATGACAGTGCTACACTACGTCGCGCGCCGCCTTTCGAACTCATTCTCGCCCGGCTTCAGAGGCTGCAGACACGAGCGCGAAGAGTGGGTTCGTCTCGGTCGTCAAGTCTTACAGAATGGAGCAGATCCGTGCGGGGCAGCGGAGCTGGATATCAGAGAAGGATCTTATTTAGGAGAATGGGCTTCGCATGGCTTCAGCCATTCGAGGACGCACAAAGGTGGTCTGGGCTGCGCACAAGGCAACTCGGACGTCCAGCAGACTACTCCGCTTATGCAGTGCCTAGACATTCGGTCATGGCGCCTGACTAGGTCCACGCCAGATGATTGTGCCAGGCAAATAGAGCTCTTACGCCTGTGGGTCCGCATGATACAGCAAGCTGGACTTGATCTTCTCGAATACGGTACAACGGAGAGCGCCGCTTGGCAGACCCACGGCATACGAGACTGCGATGCGTTCGAAAAGATGGCAAGAACACAGCACGCCTGCTTTAAGATAGAGCAATTGATATACGGACCGATACCTTCGGATTGGTCGCTCAAGGCATGTCAATACTCAAACCAGGACATGTACAGATTGCGGCCGTTACCCGGGTCGTTCCCTTTGCATCACAGCGTCCCCGCCGATATAACCTGGGAGCCAACGAAGGAAGAACAGATGGAAGGACACTGGGCGGCGATCGAGACCGCGCGACAGCGGTTCTTTGATGGTTTCGACCTGAACGATACATTCGACGTCCCTAGCGAGCCATACTCAGAGCTCCTGGACTGTCATCAAGACGACGCCGGTGCCGTGGTATTGATACAAGAGCGAGCAGCGCGTGCAAGACGCCATGTGGCCAGGTCACTTAGTCAACCTCCGATTCTTCGTCGGAGACTGATAGCATACCATGAGAAGAAAGCCTGTACGCAGCGCCCGTGGCTGCCTGGGTACCACCTGTGTCCTCTCGATTCCACATGGAGGATTGGCTGCGATGACCTCTTTGGAATGAGATCCAGGATGCGATTGGTGTGTAACACAGATCACTGCTTGGTTCACCTAAGACACTGCGTCAAAGGTATCCACAGCGGGCGTGCATCG
Organism: Neocatenulostroma microsporum; assembly: GCA_022814695.1. Taxonomy (NCBI): domain Eukaryota; kingdom Fungi; phylum Ascomycota; class Dothideomycetes; order Mycosphaerellales; family Teratosphaeriaceae; genus Neocatenulostroma; species Neocatenulostroma microsporum. The sequence continues at coordinate 12,394 of JAKLLW010001122.1, read as the reverse complement.
ATCCAGGAGTCACATGACTGGAAAGAAGCCAGCTTTCTTGCGGATATCTCGCATTGTCAAGATCACGACGTCAACATGATTCGCACCGCATATGGAGTGTCCGGACATACAGGTACCGCCAATTGCCCTCGAGGCTGCGGTGAGGTCCATCTGGACCGGCTCAATGTACCGGAGGCGCTACTCGAACATCATCCCAAGCGCCGTTACAAAGACGATGAGTGTTTTTGATATGGAGTTTGGGATTGAGAGTGACTTGCGCGACTTCCAATCAGTTTCAGCTGTGAGCCTGTGTCTGCCACATCGCCAGTGATGTAACAGTAGCTCAAGGAAACCTCCGCACGAGACACAATGCTTCGCCATCGCCGGCAACCAGTCGAACCCTCTTCCACTCATTATCCAAACGGTCCGGTGAACCCCAGGTCAACTGTTGGCCTACGTTGTCGAGCATCTGATTGATCATTCGCCCCAGCGAGCTTGTTGCGAAGGCGTGGTGGATACCATACCTTTGCGTCAGTAGCATTGCCACTACAGTCACCAGTGCCCAGACCAGGAATCGGCTGTCTGGCCAAATGGGAACGCAAGCGCTGAGCTGCGATTCAAGCCTGTCTGTAGCGAGCTGTTACAAGATATGAATTTACCTGTACTTGCCGTTGCGGTGTAACATGTAACTGACGAAACTTCTTGTTCAGTGGCATCAATGAATGAAGGCTTTCCAAATCCGCGTCCTCAGATTGTGAAGTGCTTTCATTGACGGAGCGCAGTGAGCAATACGTGCTTCACGCTCGTATCGAAAGTCGTTGCACTTTCCATCGCACCCTGAGTCCTTGTAATTTGTTGGCCCTCCGCCTCTCCGGTCGCTGCAGGAGCAATCACGAGTAGCTTGCTCAAGACGTGACAGAACAGGATATTGATCTTTGCCGGCGACCATGCGCATTTAGAAGATGGGTTTATTGAGGCACTGGCGAGGGGCCGGAGTATCGAGCGTCTCGTACGCTGACTTCCGGATCTCAAAGCCTCCTCCGCCGAGATCGTGTAGCTTATAGAAAGACGCCTTGTGCACTGCTGGACCCTAGTCCAATCCGGGTGACATCGCAAGTAGTGATGAGAGTGAATCTTCTGTATGGTAGCGGACGATATTGCACATCAAAACCGGATGGAGTCCCGGGCGGGCAAGGATAGACTGTAGTCAGAAACTGTGACGGCGTCTCTGCGGCGCTCTGCTCTATGGTAGACAGCTCTTTCTCCCATGCGCGGGTCTGTATCTTGTGTATCCTGGTAGACGCTACCGTAACTCATCGTCCATACCACTTCTGGAAATTGCCGCATGTGCCCTCCGCTCGCTCCTGCCCTCCCCCGTTCCTGCCTGCTCGGCGGCGTCTCATCGGCCCCGGATGTTCCATGCTACATATCCGCATTAGCATTCCTTATTCAGCATCAATTCACCGGTAATCTGCTTAATGAAGCATCGATGGTTCAGTGGTAGAATGCGACTTTGCCATAGTCGCGACCCGAGTTCGATTCTCGGTCGATGCATTACTCTTTTGACCTTCCTTTCGTTGTTTTGGTTGTTGTTTTGGTTGACCTCGGGTTGATTTGATGATTCGCCTGCGTTGTTGTCCCATGTTCCGTCGGCTTCGCGTTTTTTCGCGCCTTCCACCTACATTGGGACAAAGCACGTACATTGAGTGAGGAAAGGTTGGACTTGAAGTGGATATACATACTCAGGGTATCATCGCATGTCCTCATCTTACATCCTCCTCACGTCGTATCGTACGTCTCTGCATCAACTCGAGTAGCTCACCTCCACCCCAACACTCCCGAGCATCCTCTCCCTCTTCTTCAGATCAAAGCCAGCGCCCAGACTGACCAGCAGCTCCTTGAATCTACACTCCCACAACAGTCCCACCTTCCCTTGGTTGTCCATCCTCGCCTTCAGCACACCATTCGCCTCTTCTTCTGCTCGCTTCCAGCCCGGTCTGAGCATCCTGTTCGCCCAAGCTGCCTCGGGAGAGACTTGCTTTCGCTGCCAGAGCTCTAAGCCAACGACGACGTCCGACTCATAGCTGTAGACATTGAAGTCGAAGCGGGAGCACAGTGCTAGGTATGGACCGGCTTTGACGGCGTATGTGGAGCTCAGGTTGCCCATGAGAGGGTTGAGCGTGAGCGTCATGGTGTACGGGAAGCCGGTATGTACGGGCAGAGTAGCGAAGCGCAAGCCAGTACTGATCCCGCCGCTCTTATTGACGGGACTGAAGTACACCTCTGCTCCTGCGCTCAGTCTGCCGCTTTGATGGTCCCACGGGTGCGCTGGTGTACGGCTGGTTGATTGCGGCTCGGCTTCATCGGGATCGCGTGGATCGTAGCCGAAGTTGTACAGGCCTCTGATGCCGAGAAGCGAGGAGTCGGTGGAGTAGAGGTACTCGGTGCTGTACTTGCCATAATCGTTCTGGAGCAACGCTAGCACTGAGCCGCCATTGGGGAGACTGCTGTCGGAGACTGCGCTGAGGCGAAGGAGTCGGGTAGGTGATATACGCCGAAGATAGAGCGCTTCAAGCGTGCTGGTTGGGAGGTATAGCCGTCCGTACAGCAAAGCATCTTTCCGATCTATCCTCCTGCCACCCTGCCACAGCTCATTGAGGTGCAAGTCCTGCGGCTTCTGCAGCTCAAGCAGATGTCTATATCCCTGTACCAAACTCGCCAGATGCACAGTGCTGCTCGCACTTGGTACACTCAACCCTAGACTCGAGTACAGGAAACTCAGGCTGCCATCCACCACTCCCCTGCTTCCCAACGTATACGATGTGCCGAAGTTTGGCGAGGAAAGGGAGGAGATATGCAAGCGGAGGCCAGACGGGATACCGAAATCGAGTAGGTGGTGGGCGGTGGTGGTCAGGGAGGGGTAGCTGTTATCGCGGTTCCAGCGCGATTGGGCATGGAAGGCCGTCTGCAGATACTCCATGTACTCGAGCATCGTCGCGTTGAAGGGGTCGTCATCGTGCCTGCCGCGACATCTGGTTCCTCATCACGGGTCAGACATCGTTGTTCTCAAGGCGAGGTCTCAAGTGCGTTGCTCGGAACACAAGAGCTCGGCCGAAGCCGACGCAGGTCAAGCTTTCGTTCAAGCTTTCTTCGATTGCTTCTCTTCTTCCCTTTCGCAACATCTCCATTGGTGGGAAATGGCGATTCTTCATCTACAGGTACCAGGAATAACATGCACGCCATCTCTCATCGAGCATCCCTTACGCCGCGAGGCAAGGCGGTCTGATAAGGCTCATGCAGCGATAATGCAACCTCTCGTACTCCGCCGCAACGCTATCGCCGAAGTCTCCAAGCCAGGCCCCGAATGGCAGGTGTTGTCCGGTCCATGACGAACATTTAGCACTGTCTAGGAAGTACCCCTTGTGCTAGCATGGGCGACCTTGGCTACTACTGCAAACACTCGATAGTTGCAGGCCTACCACTGGTCGTCTGCTTCCATTGTGGACCCAGGGCACCGGACGTTCCTGGCAGTGCAACCTCACAGGCTCACAACAAACAGACGGAAGGTATAGTGAAGGCAGTACATATAATAGGCCGTCCTCCCTCTCATGGTATCTTGTGTTTCCTTCATTCGTCTCACCTCTGAGGTTACAGTCAATATGCGTTTCACAACATACGCAGTCTTCGCGTTTGCATCCCTAGCAGTCGCATTGCCATCCCCAGACTCTCATGTCGTCCACGAGAAACGAGATGGTCTTCCCATAGCCTGGAGACACCATTCCAGAGCAGAGAAGAGTACCATCCTACCAGTCAGGATTGGCCTGAAGCAACGCAACCTAGAGCACGGCGCCAGATACCTCGAGGACGTATCGGACCCCAAGTCGCCCAATTTCGGCAAGCACTGGAGCGCAGAGAAGGTTGCCAATGCTTTCGCGCCACTCCAGGAGACATCGGACAACACCATCGAATGGCTTGTCTCGTCCGGTATCGATGCAGACCGCATCGAGCACTCGGTAGGGCGCAACTGGCTCGAGTTCTCAGCCACCATCGACGAAGCGGAGCAGCTCTTCAAAACAGAGTACCACAACTACCGCCACAAGGACGGCGGCTACCGCATTGCCTGTGACGATTACAAACTACCACAGAGCATAAGCCAGCATGTCGATTTCGTCATGCCTACCATCCAGCTCGACGGTTTGAAGCCAGTCGCAATGGCTCAGCCGCAGATCTCTACAGCAGCAGTCAACCTTACAGGCCTTACCGGGTTGAAGCACTGCAACGAGCTCATCACGATCGACTGCTTGCGAGCTATCTACGGTATCCCAGTCGCTACAACAAACCACACCGGCAACCAACTCGGTATCGCAGAATGGGCGGATTACCTATACCTCCCGGATCTAAAGATCTTCTTCGAAAACTTCACTTCACCAAAGATTCCGTCCGATGTCACGCCGGAGTTTATCAGTATCGACGGTGGCAAGCCCTCGAACCTCACAGTGGCGAAATTGGAGGAGGTTGTCGAAAGTGCTTTGGACTTTCAGACGAGCTATTCGATTATCTATCCACAGGGCATCCGTCTGTATCAGAATGGAGATAGTGTGAACGTGGACAGTGTCGGTACTTTCAACATCTTCCTCGACGCTCTGGATGGTTCTTACTGCACTTATCAAGGTGGCGATCAGCCTTATGTGGATCCAGCGTACCCAGATCCTAACGAGGGCGGTTACACTGGTCAGTGTACTCATGGATAGGACCCTGGGAGGCTATTCAGACATCTCAGAAACCCCGAAACTTTGTGGGACATCCGCTAACCTCACACATTGCTTTTAGGTCCTCTGCAGTGTGGAGGTGCCCCCACTAGCAATGTCTTTTCGGTTTCTTACGGCCAGATCGAAGGCGCGCTGCCTCGTTTCTACCAGGAGGTCAGTACCCCTGAATTTAATCCTCATAATGGACATTCGCTAATACTCTTCGCGTCTCCAGAGACAATGCCACGAGTGGATGAAGCTGGCCTTGCAGGGTGTAAGCACCATCTACGCCTCGGGCGACTCCGGAGTAGCGAATCGATACAATGCTGGGTATAACAACTCCTGCTTGAACTCGCAGTACGGCTACGTCGAGCAAGATGGCACCCGCTTTAGCCCGTCTTTCCCGGTGAATTGCCCGTACATCACATCCGTGGGCGCTACCACGCTGCTCAACTCGAGCATCTACGGCGGAGAACAGGCAGTTGCAGACCCTAATGGAGCCACATCCTTTTACTCCGGTGGAGGTTTCTCTGATATCTTCGAGCGCCCTTCGTGGCAAGAGGATGCGGTGTCGAACTACCTGGCGAAGTACTCGCCAAACTACACGGAATCAGTCTTCAACCACTCTGGCCGCGGATTTCCCGATGTATCTACGCTCGGCTTGAACCTCGCAACCGTCTACCTGGACAAGACGCTCGGAGTGGGCGGGACCAGCGCCTCGGCTCCGATCTTTGCGTCCATCATCACGCTGTTGAATGAAGAGCGCTTGAGCCAGGGCAAAGGACCGATTGGGTTCTTGAACCCGACAATCTATGCGCACCCAGAGATGTTTCATGATATCACTGTCGGCTCCAATCCAGGCTGTGGGACGCAAGGGTTTCCAGCAAGTCCGGGGTAAGTTGATGTCCACTCCTCCTCGCGCGAATCGTTCTTGGCCTACGAGCGGCCTGTACAACGGCCTGACTGTATTGGGTCCATTTGGAGAACTCGTTGAAGTCTTCCGACTACTCCCTGCCACTCTTGTGCCTGCGAGATGGTCCGTCGACCGATACAACGGCTCTAGCACACTGTTCGATTGAAGAGAACGACGGCAAGCTCTGCTTGGTAACATTGGAGCTTGCTGTCCTTTACTTCCATCGCAGACGACATTGGAGCTCTTGTATCGGCCGCTGGATCTTTTACAGATGCAAGAATGTTGGGAGTTACTCTAAGAGATCTTGAAGCTCTCCACATAGACTTGCGGTCATTAAGCAGCCGTACAGGTCGCTCGAAGGCCGAACAATGGTGGGAGTGTGGGAGCGGGTGCATTGTGAACATGAGCTGACAACATTGCAGGTGGGATCCAGTAACGGGAATGGGAACGCCGAACTATCCTAAGATGAAGGAGGTATTTTGTGGGCTGCCATAGATGGTGAATGGCACATTGCATGGTTCGAGAATATGCTAAAGACACGGCCTTCGTGGCGGGCGGACAGCGCGTGTAAACACCATAGCGTCGGTGGGATGGGGCATTTTCATCGCGATCTACCGTCAAACAGATTAGGAAGGCACGTAGGCGCTTCTCCATCCATGACCTCCAATTGTGTCATTGCCGAATGTCTGCTGAAACGCATCGGCCCGACTAATCCACCGCCAATTTTGCAAACATCCTGACACAGATGATAGGCGGCTAGTACTGCCGGATTCCTCTGCGTTGCACGGATTGGTTGTGTTGCATCTCTAGCTTGGCAGCTGCCAGCATAGAAGTTGGCCAACTGACGTGGGGCTGCACCGCTGCCTGTCTAAACTTGTATCAGTATTAGCTCCACTATGGATCACATGAATACTTGATACTTAACCAAGCCCACCTCCATCGTTCAACACGCAATTAGCAATCACCAAGACACTGAATACCGAAACGCAATCCACCGACAACCATCCAAACTTCCAAGATGTCGGGCCTCGTTGACAAAGCCGAAGACATGGCTGGCGACAAGATGGAGCAGAACGCACAGCCCGGCGACGGTGTCGAGAAGGGCGCTGACAGTGCCGCGAACGAGCGTGAGTCAAGTCTTTCGACGAGCTCGTATGACTGTGTTGCTGACAAGCTCCAGAGATCAACAATGCTGCCGACCAAGCCGGTGTGCCGGAGAAGGACGACAAGATCATTGACGAAGCTGCGGACTCGAAGGTCAACGACAAGATTCCGTTTGGCAACTAAGTCGATTGATGGAAATGGAGGAGCTCGAAAGGAGGGCCCCCGGGGTTCAGCGGCGGGAACGAGTGTTCATGGACGACTCGGAGAGCCACGACGACTGTACCAGTATGAGCGACGAGCTCGCCTGTCTTCATGCTCGACGGCAACCGTTCTGGCTCTAAACGAACCGGTGACCCCATCCGTTGACTCTCAGTCCTCGCAATCGAAGGCTATCCATGATAATCCGATCGCTGTTACAACTGCGTTCAGCCGTGTGCAACAATTTTGGTGTGTTTGGAGTGCCAAAATTTGCTCGAAGTCTCGGTGCACAGAAATTTCTACGCAGATTTGTCCGGTTTGTATGGAAGTTCGGAGTGGTTTTCTTCATAAGCTGAAAGCAGTATCGCTCTAAGTATCGCTCTAAGTATCGCAAGGCTGAACGTGCACCTTCCTTAGAAAGCGCCAAGATTACCGTGCGGAAGCTTCCGAGCTTTTTTCGACCTCGCATCGCGCCTTCTATTGCAGTTCCCCGGCCAACTAACAGCGCCCGTTTTTGATGGAAGACACAACGGTCTAGTCGCTACTAGGAAACATTTTCATGCTCAGCCTTGCCAGTGCAGGCGCGCTTGCGTTCATAGTCACAATTGTCACAATTGTCACAACCCGTAGTCATAATTGTCACAATTGTCACAACCCTTAGTCATAGTTGTCACAATTGTCACAATCCATAGTCACAATTCCGACTATTTGTCACAAGTTGTCACTCAGTCACTCATTGTCACGAATTGTCACGACGGCCTGGTTCAATTAGAGCCTCCTCCGGTAGAGTTGATGTCAATGCCCTGCCAGTGTCCGTCCGGACTGCAAACCAGGCACTGTTGCTCCTACAGCATCCCCATCGCAAAGAGCTCGAAGACATCAAGGCCGACCTGTACGAGAGCTTGTTTCGCGGAGATATGCTTAGAATCATGCACGACGATCGATAGTGTGAAAGTTACGGGTGACCCTGTCACCAAGGCTGTCTACCATGGCGCCGTGGTCTTCAGGTTTAACTCCACGACCCATACCCACCAGCGTCCTGCAAACCAAAGTCTCGTCGCACCGTCCTACCCTCGGCCTTCATCGTGACCTTGAAGAGGTTCTGCGCATTGAAGATGTACATCCCGTCCGGTACGAAAGCAAAGTTGTTCACGCCGCCGTTGGCCACCGCAAACTTGCCGAGGAGGACGCCTTCGGGGTTCCATACGTGCACACCATCCCCGCAGCCCGAGTACACATTCCCAGCCGTATCTGTATGGATGCCATCCGGAAAGCCATCGTCGCTGTATGCAAAGACCTGTCGGTTGTGCAGCCTCTCGCCGTCGTCGGTGATGTCGAATCGATAGATCGTAGCTGGGTTGGTGTAGTTGTCCTTGTTTGGGAAGGTGTGGACTCCGGTGTCGGTAACGTAGACGTACTTGAAGTCCGGCGAGAACTCGATGCCGTTGGGTGCAGTGAAATCGTCTGCAACGACTTGCACGACGCCGGTGTTGGGTTCGAAGCGGTATACTTGGGAGCGGATGACGGGTGCAGGACGGAAATATCTGTCGAGTGCGTCAGTATGATTGGCGTAGTGTGCGGTGAAGAAGAGATAACGCACTGCCAGTAGCCATAGGGCACATCGGTAAACCAGAGGTCCCCGGTATAGGGATGCTGCTCAACATCGTTGACCGAGCTGAAGTTGCGACCCATGAAGCTGTTCAGCAGTACCCTGCTCTTGTTCGAGGCAGGATCGACCAGGACGAGCTGCGCCGGGTTCACAAAGTCTCCCTCGTCACAGAACACGATCTGCTGACCCTCGCTACTGTTCGCAGGCGTACCAACTGGGTAGAAGGCAGCTCCGCCATTTGCTTCGGCCAAATGTTCGTAGCTAACCGACTCGATCTTGTTGCCATTGTGAATATCGATCGCAGTGACATTGATGGGATTGTCGACGCTGCCATTCCAATTGCTCGTGGCATACAGCTTCCCCGTCTGTATGTTGTAGATCCCAGCCTCGTGGAAGGCTACCCAGTCTGTGTGGGCTACCAGCTCTTGCGAGACATTTGGCCCTAGGATGTCCGTGACGAAAGAGTCATTGTAGCTTATGAACGAGATGTAATCGGTCGAGGCATTGGCGATGCTTTGGAGCTCCAGAGCATACGGTATGCTACTCGCCAAGTTCAGCAAGTTGACGTGCGTGATGTTGACCATTTTGAACAGCTATGATCCGGTGTCTTCTGGCTGGCCGGAAAGGCGAGCTCGGAGGGAGACGAAGAAGGTCCATCTTGTACTCGACTCTGTTTGCCATTGCCGTGAACCGGCAAATTGTAGTCCGACGTCATGCTACCATGCACGACAGGACGCCGTCATCTTTTAGCCAGGCACGGCATCCGAAGCAGGCAAGTCACACGGTGTTGTTGAAGCGGTGGAAGCTCAAACCGCGTGAAAGAGGAGAAAGCTGTGGGGAAGCTCGTGGGGAAAGGTTCGGTCTCGTCTCGTGGCAGGTCACGAGGTGCAATTCAGGCGTTCAGTCCAACTTCTCGTTCGGCTTGTCGTCCTTTGGGTACGTGAGCGTCTCTTCTGAGTCGTTCCTGGACGAGTCGTTCGTGCTGACAACGTGATACGAGAAGTCCAGCTCACCAACCAGCTCTTTGACGCCTTTCAAGATCTTTCGAAGGTCGTCTATTACACAGCGAGTACCGATCTGTATGACAGCGAAGCTAGAGTATCCTGGCTCGGCAATGTGTCTGACGCTAAGGATGTCCTTGTCCAACTCATCCAAGCGTTGCGAGAGCTGGTACGGCTCCGGCACCCGAAGATACGGCGGCAACGGCGAGCCACTAGCAACGGAAGCAGACATGAGCGACAACAGAGTGGTGACTGACTCCGAGGTCACGTTGGCCTCCCGAACCAATTTGCGGAAGTCTCGAAGCCACTCCGAGCTGTGTTCTTTGTCATCACCATCATTACGCTCCTGCATTTCGCCAAATGTCGCAGATGCGAGGCTCACGAGGGCCATGAAGTTCAACGTGCTTTGCATCAGGCCGATGATATCCTGGTACTGCTGACGAGGGAACTTCCCGCCGAAGGGAAGGTCGAACTTGACGAAGCCGGACTGTGCGCGGAGTCCAGTGAGGACCATGGTGCATTTCGAGAAGATCTGGTGGCGCGCCTTGTCCAGTTTATATGCTGGACTGTCCTTCGCCGTGATATCGCCTTCGCAGCCCCGGAGACGTGCCCGCACTGTTTCGTGCATGACCGAGTAGTAGTTGGCCAGCAGGTACAGCGAGCGAGCCAGGTTCTGCCTGAGCTGCGAATGCTCGGTAATCGGGAAAGGGATGATCGTCCAGATCCAAGCCAGGAACAAGCCGCCACAAACAATTGCTAGCCTGATAGGTGCAAGAATGTAGATTGGATAGTACGCCTGCCCGTTGGACGTTGCGAGCTGTATCCCGATTTTGCGCGCTTGAAGTTCATAGCCAAGGATCAAAGTCATCGTGACCTGCGAGATCATTCCGACCGGGATGATAGAAGGATACTTGATGACAATGTAGACGCCGCCATGCAAAAAGACAAAGTAGAACACGATCACGCCGGCAGTCTTGCCATCCACAATGTAATAAGCGACCCAGGAGAGCAGCATGGCAACGAAGGTTCCAAAGATACGCAGTATGAAGCTGCGCAGACTCTGACCGGCCGAGGGGCTCATGCTAATGGATATCATGATCTGCGACCAGAATAGGCGCTCTGTGGTGAAGAAGGTCTGAGTATCTCGCAGGTACGCAACGATCGCAATAGACATCGTGGCGCAAGCGACCCGAAAGCCAAAAGACGATGCTGGTGAGGCAAAGAAGTGCGAGACTTTTCTGAGTCTGTTGCTGAATCTCTCCCAAGCATTGGTTGGCGGTAGGTGTTCGGGATCCTTCTTCTTTTTATAGGCGTCGCCAAGGTAGACGGTGACATTATTGCCACCAGTGTCGATCTGCTGGTCGTCGTGTGCTTCGTTATCTTGACTGAAAGTTCCGAGAACCCATTTGCGTAGCCGCTTATAGCCCGGTACGACCAGTCGTGTCTTGGTCAGTTTGCCAGACGCTTGCAGGCCTTCCACCAGCAGAATGAGGTCGTACACATGACGGTTGACGTTGAACTGTAGGAATTCGAACTGCAGGCACAGGAACAACTGACGCCTTAGTCTTTGGCGATCCGGGGACGAAGGGTCTTCGTTCATCCATGCAGGCGCGTCAAAGTCTTTGCGATCAGGATCATCGAAGAAGCCGGGCGGCAGTTCAACTCCATGAATGCTGCACCACGACCTTAGCATGTCCTTCTTGCTGTTCAGGAACTCCAAAGAATGGAGGTTGTAGTACGTCGAGAACCCTTTCTCTCCTGGCTGAGGCTCGTCGCCGCCGGCTTCGGCAGCATCGGCATCGGAGCGAGCTGGTCGTTTGGGCGCCAGCTCGAGTGTGATGGCTACGTGCTCCAAGCCCTCATCTGTGACCTGTGTGACACTGCCAAACGGCTCCCGCAGTCGCTTCATGAGCTCATGCCACTCCATCACCGACTCGATACGCAGCTTCTCTTCTTCATTCGAAGCATTTGTGGTGGTCTTGTGCAGTGCATTGTTCCAGCCTCTCTGCTCTGCTATGCGCTGGAAGACGTCCGACATAGAACTCAAGCCTAGGACCGGTATCATGATCAGGCGGAGATGCTTTGAGAGCTGCTGCAAGTCGTCCGGACCAAGCTTCCCCATTGCAAGTTCTCGCTTTGCAAAGACCAAGTCTGTATTGAACTTGGCGTGCAGTGCAGCCAGCGCTTGCATTTTGCCCTTGAAAGCTTGGGCTTCCTTACTGCCAGGTACCTCGTCGCCAGCTGTGTTCACCCGATGCGGCGCAAACATGTCCGACTCCTCCAAGCTATGCATGTAGTCCAGGTTTGCCTTCAGCGCGCCACGTAAGGATGCTATGTACCCAGCAACCTCCTTAAAGACCACCTGGCGACTAGACAACGGAAAGATGAGCAGTGCTACTCCGGTAGAGATGGCGAAGCCAGTGAGGAACGCTTCGAGGAGCCTCTGCGCGAATGACTCCGCTTGCACCATGGTGCTGAACTGCGGCGCATAGATCATGCTGACATTTGCGAAGATGGCGGCGAGGATGCTTGGTATGGTGAACTGCGGGTATTTGGCTCGTACCACGGAGATTGTGTAGATCTCGGCGAATAGCCAGATACCTGCTACTGCCGAAGCCGACGAGTTGTAGGTGGCAGTAGCTGCGCCTGTTGCCGCCATGCTGCTCGTTCCAGGACCACCGGTGCCTGGGCCAGTGTGGCCTTCGGTGTTGATTCTCGCATGGACACAGCAGAACATTGCTAGGAGCGCAACCGAGCATCCGATACAAGTGACAATGACATTGATAAGCATGGTCTGCAAGAACTTGGCTCTTGGCTGGATGGGCAGTGAGAGAATAGTCAT
>JAKLLW010001121.1:0-18619 GCA_022814695.1 Neocatenulostroma microsporum | reverse complement strand
GCGAACATAGCCGGCTGCTGCATGAGCACCTGGCCTTGCGGCAGTTGCACAAGCTGCGGCTGCGGCTGGTACTGTTGGAAGCTGCCCATACCACTCATGGATTGGGCGTTCATCGAGCCACGCTGACGATGACCAGGCTGGAAAGACGGAGCGCTAGCATGCTGATTCATCTGGAAGTTACCCATGTTCTGATGCTGCGGCTCATTGACGGTCGGTGGTTGTTGTTGCTGACGCCAGTTGCCATCGAAGTTGCGGGAGCCGGTCCTGCCTTGGCCTTGGCTGCCACGACGACCAATGTCGGACTGGTTAGCACCACCGTCATTGGTAGCCTGAGGAGGCGGGAACTGGAAGCCGGTAGGTCCGCCACGGCTGCTTGCCGCCATGCCACGACCGTTACCAACGGCCATGCTCTGGCTCCGACCATGTCCACGTCCACCGAAGCCACCTCTGGGCGCAGTAGCAGTTTGCGGTGTCTGCAGAGTGTCGGTTTGCGTTTGGCCAGGACCTTGCTGCGTGGCAGGGCTGACAGAGCGGTTGCTGGTTGATGGCGAAGCACCGCCAGCGCTAGGGCCAGGAAACTGAAAGCCACTAGTCTTCCGCTTCGCCTCCGCCAGCTCGGCAGCCTTCTTCGCTTCTGGCAGCGCCAGCGAGTGTCTGCGAGCGTGTCCACCTCCTGCTGCGCCGCCGCCACGACCGCCCCGTGGCGCATTGTTCTCGCCTCTGCCTTGACCTTGGGCTCCAGGGAAGTCGAAGCCGAATGCGGAGCCAGATGTTCCGCTGGATGGTGCCGGTGGTGGGCCCATGTTGCCCATACCGCCCATACCCATGTTTGGCATAGCAGACTGGTTGCGACGATGTGCTCCGGGGGCCGCCATGCCACCAGTCATGGGTATACCAAGGTGTTGTTGGCCCATAGGCTGCTGTTGCTGGAATTGGAAGGCATTGGGGTTCGGCGAGACGTTAAGGTTCTGCATCTGACCCTGCAGCTGCTGGAATTGGTTGGGCAGTTGCTGCTGCTGCGGTATCATGCCCATGTTGACATACTGCTGGTGTGTGGCGGCGATCTGCTGTTGTTGCTGTTGCAGCATCTCGATCTGCTGGGCGAGGGCAAGCTGTTCCACTAAAGCGCACAGGTTTGTCAGCATGTGCCCGACTTTGAAACACCACGTGATTGACGTGGGAGGTGGACTCGGCTGTCAGCGTGGTCAAGGAGATGGAGGTACGTACTCATCAAAGGTGTCATCTCAGACGGGCTGCGCCGATGGGCGATGTGCAGGCGACGCCCAGCTGGCCCCTGTTGGCCCTGGCCCTGTTGCTGATTGGGATCCATGCTTATGCTTGGGTGCTGAAGTTATGATGTTTCTATTGTACAGTGAGCTGGTGAGTGAGCTCGGTGTGCGTGCGAGCCGATGCTGACGGGGACGTCGGATCGAGTCGAATTCGGATGGCCTCGACACTGGTGTGACGTATGCTGTATCTCAAGGAGGCTGCCGGATTCCAAGCGGTTCGTGTGAAGCGTAGCCAAGACAGTGTCTGAACAAGATTCGTTGCTCTTCTCTCGAGTGTGTGCAAGTATGCTTTGGTTGTGTGGTGTTGTTGGTGGGTGTGTGTGAGATCGAGTAGAGGGAGGTAGAGAGTGATCTGGCAGGCGATGTGCCAGCGTCGTTGCACTTGGGCTGTGCGGCTTACTGAGGCAGGTCCCTCAAGTGATTCCAAGTCGGGAAAGTGAATGTCAGAAGGAAGCAGCAATCGCAATCGCAATTGAGCTGTTGATGATAGAGGGGAGAGCGCGAGGGAGTGGGTTGGAAAGAGAAACGTGTGATGATGCAGCAGCGGCAGCGAGGAGGAGTATCCTGGAGAAGGTTCGTGCGCGGAACATGAGCCGATCGATGCCCGAGCCTTGCCGCTTGGACTCGGTTCGCCAAGCTGTTGGCGGCAACGTCTGTCACAGATAAACGATCAACGGTTTGGATGGAGATAAGGTCTGTTGCATGCTCCAGCTCAAGACAAGGCAGGCACGGGTAGCCAGATCGCGAAAGAGGCAGTCACGCTCCAGGATGAGCAGTCACGAGCCATGATTCACCTTGAATGCACACGGAGGTATGCATCAGTTGAAGAGAAGGCAGGAACTAGCTGCTAGAACACGAAATAGGAAGTCACGCCTGGACCAAGCAACCACAATCGCCAAAGCGTCATTGAGAGGAAGTCGGTACTCGAACACTATTGTCTATCTTACAACCTGCGGTTATTAGGAAGCGTGAAGTGAGGAGATCGATCGATGAAGTCAGACATCCATGTTGTCACCTTCTCCTCTTCCTTCGCTAGTTTACTCCCTTTCGTTCTCCTGTTCGCCCCAAGATCACAGAACATCCATCTCATCCCCACCCCCTACCAACGGGAACCGTCCTTGCAAGACATCACTCCTCCTATCCAACTCAGCCGTATACTCCCTCCTAACATCCGCCAACGTAACCAACTTCCTCTTCCTCCCCTCCTTATGCACACCCGGTATAGCCTCCGCAAGCAACCACCCATCCTGCATGCCCTCCCCACAACAAGCAAGCGTATTAATCAACAGCACATAAGCCTGCAAAAGCGTCTCATCCTCTGGATCGCGGCTCGCGTGATGGGCGGGCATGCTGCGCATGCGCTCGAGGTGCTCATACAATATTTCCGCTGCCCCGCGGAAATCAGACCGCTGCGTGCGGAAAGCGTAGAGGATCTGGTAGTAAGGCGTCGCAGTGGTACTTGAAGAAGTGCTGCCGGAAGCGAGCTCCTTCTTCGCCATCTCGAATAAACTCTTATCAGCCTCCTGCGCCAAATCACCTTCAAAAGGCAGCTCAAGAAGCGTAGGCACAGCCTCCTGCTTCACACAAGCATCCAACAACTTCTTCAAACCCGAGCGCTTCATAGGCGGGTCCTCGATCTGTTTCAGCGATTCGTAAGCTTCGCTGAATCGACCCGTTTGCATCAGAGCGTTGAAGAGGCGGTTCAAGATCTCGTTCCTCGTGTCTTTGAGCCTGAGGAGTCTGATCTCTTCTTCAGCAGCGGATAATCGGGTTTGAGCAGGGCTGTTTTGGTCGTTCTTCCGCTTGTCCAGCGCGGCCATTGAGCGAGAGAAACCTTGTAGGCTCTCCGTGTTCTGCAACGCCAGCTTTGCGAAGTCGGCGACGTAGGAGTAGACCTTAAGCTTCTCGAAGAGTGCGGTGATATGCTGATAATAAGCAGCCCGCCCATTGCCGAAACCACTCAGCTCATGCGCAGAGAGCAAGCCGGCACCGTCATTGGACCCAGGAGAGGTTGCGGAGCACTCCTCAGCCGCTCCCTGGAAGTCCAAACTCGCTCGAGCGTAATCGCCAGTCGCAAGGTGTAGTCGCCCTTGCACATAGACAGCCCATGCAATCTTCCTATCGGTGAATTTGAGGAAGTCGACCGCCAGGTCTGTCTCCTTGGCTCGCACCAGGTGTGAGAGGATGTATGTAGTAATGCCACTCCAGTTCGCTTCATCAAGCCTCAGTCCGCTCGTCCATTTCTTACTCCATATCGTGAGTAGCTCCGGCATGGACAGCACCTGATCGGCAGGCTCAATCGCTTCCCAGTCGCCCCCGAAGATATCCTCCAATATGTTGACCGGGTGCGTGATCTCCACATCCGACTCCGGGATCTTCGTCACCGTCTCCCGCTCATTGCTCGCCAACCACAAACTCAACGCATTCCTCTTCATGCGCGTCATGATGTTCTCATATATCTCGTCTGCGCTGAAGTTCGGATCAAGTTCCTCCGTCTCCAGATCTCCAGCCATGAACACCACAAGCGCCAGAACATCCAGCAGAACATCCCGTGCGCGCATCAATGTCTCCCTCGCCACCTCAACAGCGAAGCTAACCCCATACCTAGCATGAGTCTTACCCTCGCTCCTCCCAGCAACCTCCGGCTCATCAAGCCACTCCAGCAAACCCACGAAAGTATCGGTATTGAGACGTCCAAGCCCACCAAGACCCGCGACACCCTCGCCCAGCTCCTCGAAATCATCATCCGAAATCTGACCCTCCATCCTCAACTTCTCAAACATCGCTTCAGCGCGCCCACTCTCAGGCGCCTGATCCGCTGGCGTCAGCGCCTCGCGTTCAGCTTCGCTTTGCAATTTCATCCTCGCAGAGTAAGACAAAGTATGCCGTAACTGCCTCGCCGAGTCCAACAAACGGGTAAAGAAGATGCTCTCGTAGGGCCTCTCTTCATCGGTTGTTGGATCGAATCGTTGAGGGTAGATGTTGTTGTAGGTCTCACCATCGACTTGCCTGTGCTGGTCTTCGTAGAGCATATTGCTATTAGCGACACGCCTCTCGAAAGCACTGCAAGCCCTGACCGGCGCCACGAAATCCGCGCATACAGTCCAGGGCAACTCGTTCTGGGCATCGAACGCAAAGCCAACTGACTCGTTTCGCCGGATATGGAGACCGGCTAGGACAACCCAGAAGAGCTGCCACTGCGCTTGGATGTCCTGCTGATAACGCTCGTGGTCAGGCATCTCGTTCGGTAAGCGGCGAAGCAAGACTTTGCTAGTGATCGCAGCCGTAAGACGCTCCTCCAATGGCTGGTCGGCGGTCTTGAGGCCTTTACTGCTAGAAGACGCCCGACTAGAGATCCCGCGGGCTCTGCGGTACTCGTAAAGTGCAGTCTCCAACGAAGCCGTGGTGAAGCGGCCAGGGTAGAACAAGAAGCCCAGCCATTGTTCGCTGGGCGTGGCAGCCATATCTGCTGACACCTCGAGCTCGCCAGGGTAGTCCTCGCAACGCTTCAGCTCCTCTACTGTTAGTTGGCCAGCATCGACCGCTGCCCAGCCGGAGGCCCAGAGATCCCGGACATCCAAAGCAGTACCGTTCTCATCCAATACATCGAAAGTAAGCACAAAGGTTTTCGCCAGCGCACCACTCCTGACGCGAATCCAGAGCTGCGTGTCCGCCCACTCCGCACCAGGTGCCAGATGGAAGTACTCCAGATACCAGATATTCGTGTTCATCAGTTCGTCAACTGGCGGTATGAGCCTGCTGCCCGCTTGTAGGTCCTGCGTATTGATACCTTCGCCATCCATAATGGTCGTATACGTGATGTCGTAGATCTTGAACTGATGATCTCTCGGCGAATGCACGACAACCGCATACCTCCCATCTTCGTCCATCCTCGCTACCGTCTGGCCATCAATCGGAGCCGGCTTTCTGACGATCTGCAGCAACCGCCCCTGCTCAGCAGACATGGTGTACGGATGGCGCTCATCCCGACGATCATGGCAAAGCAGATCCTGCTTGGCGGCGACTTTGCCAGTGTTTGTGCTCCAAGCCCGCAGATAGTGGTCCAGGCTGACTGTCCAGACGTACTTCTCGTCCGGGCTCAGCACCATATCCGCTATCGCGGTCGCGTCCAGCTCCAGATTGCCATATCGCACTGTGGGCCGCCCAGCGAATGGATTGAACCCCTTGAGTGTCAACGTGCCCTTCCACCCTCCCTCGCTAAAGAAGGTCTCGCGCCATTGAGATCCGTTCTCGCCCGCTTTCCTCTGCAGTCTCACCAGTCCGCCATCTGCGAGCGAGATGAAAAGCTGCAGGCTGTTGGTTGCGACAATGCGGTACGGATGCCGTACGCTCAAGAAGCTGCTGGTGTACTTCTTCACACACGTGCTCGCATCAAACTCCGTCGGTACGTTTGCCCTGGTCAACAGATCCCTCTTAAGCGTGACAGTGACCAGCTCCCTTCCCTCGGTGAGCACAAAACACTCCAGCGCATCCGTCTCCAGCGGGTCCGCAAACTGCACTCCACGCTCCAGTATCGCGTCCTTGAATGCCATGCGGAAGGTCAACCAGCTGTCCGTATCCCCAAACTCCCTGTCCCTCACCAAGTCCACTGCCTGTATCTCCAGTACTTTGCGCTCTTCCAGCACTCGCCAGAGGATGTTTCGCGGTGAGCGTGTTTGGGAGCGGAAGAAGACTGATCCTTCTGTCGCGAGATGCTTGCGTGCATATGTCTCTTCATCATTGCTGCTGATCTCGTCAAAGGCTCGTTTGCTGCCGGCGCGGAGGAGCGATGACCGTTGGGTGGACGTCTCGATGTGGAGGATGTGCGAGGGTGAGGCTGGTGTGGGCGTGAGGCGCGTTTCGCGGTAGAGGACAGGTGCAGGTGCCATGATGGATGATAGTGATGTGCGATACACCTGGAAGCAACTTGGAGCACTGTGGTGGTCCTCTCACAATGTGGGAAAGGGTTGGAGTAGTTTACGCGAAACGCGTTTGTAGCTGGAGCTTTGGATTGTTGTTCATTGGCTCGGTAGCAGCGGAGACTAAGAAGGGTGATCCCGGCGAAACACAGTGGATTGTCTGCTTTGGGCTTTGGCAGCCTCGTCTTTCTCTTCTGCTTTTCTCACCATGCATAATAAGGCATGGATTCCCATCCCAGAGTAGATGACTTCCGACTACCGAGACGGACGCCCGGAGTTGCAAAGGCAAGGGCAGAAAGAAGTGGAAGCGAGATCCGCAAGACTCAGGTGTCTGAATCACCATACGCATACGAGCTGCGGGAGTAATGGTAGTTCTGATACATTGGAATAAGTGTCGGGTATACAGCGCCATGAGAACGAATCTAGCAAAACACATCGTTCTTGAATCAAGCTCAAGCTCCCTCGACGTCACCATACGACCGACCGCAACCACCAGCGCCAACGCAATGCTTCGTGAATCATGAACACCTTGACTCCCTCCACCTCGTGCCTCCGACGACGGTTAGTCCTTCTCCAGATCCTTCGGACTAGGATCGCCTATACCATCCTCGTTGATCGCGAACATGCAATCTGACTCCGGCAGACACGGCGAGTCGTAGATCTTGCATATCCTCGTCTCTCCCCTCCCCTTCTTCAGACTCAACCTCGTAGTCGACGCGTGCGCAATAATGTTGCCGCCAATAGGCTTCTTCGGATCCGGATTGAACATCGCACTCGGTCCTCCATCCACCTGGGCTACCACCTGATTCGTGATCACCACCGCGATGCCAAATTCGTCCGCTAGTCTTTGAAGTGTCCGCATGAACTTCGCCAGATGCGTTTGCCGAGAGGACAGCTCACCACGTCCCATGAAGTCCGTTCGGTAGAGCGATGTAGCGCTGTCGACTACCAAGAGGGAGAACCGCGTCTCAGTCATCATCTGCGCCGCCTGATTCAACAACTGAAGCTGATGATCCGAGTTATACGCCCGCGCATACGCCACATTATCCAGCACCTCCTCCCCACTCAATCCATACCTATTCGCTACCGCCAGTAACCTCACCGGTCTGAACGTCCCCTCCGTATCGATGTATAGACATTTTCCCTCCCCTCCACCCATGTCAAAGGGTAGTTGGCAGGTGACGGCGAGGGTATGGCAGATCTGCGATTTCCCGGTGCGGAACTCCCCGAAGATCTCTGTGATGGAGCCGGTTTCTATCCCGCCCGCGAGCAGGGTATCGAGTTGTTTGGAGCCGGTGGTGACGGAGATGAGTTCGGAGCGGCGGGCGTGCATTTCGGTGGCGGTTGTGAAGCCCATGGGTACTAGTTTTGACGCTGTGTAGATGTCAGCACTACAGTATTTTCCCAACCCTTATTTGTGATCTGACTTGCCTTCTGTGAGGATCTTGGTCGCTTTCTGCTCAGATATGCCTTTGATGGTCTCGAGAGCCTTCTTTGGCCTGCACTTTGGTCAGCGCATGCCTTGCACGTAGCGCAGCTTCCTCACTCACGTATACGCGATCGACTCCACAGTATTGTATCCGCCATCTATGAACAGTTGTACATCTCGTTTGGTCAAGCCTGCGACGCCTTCCAGCGCTGAGAGTGGCGTGGGTGCGCCTGGTCCGCCGGCGAGGCCATCCTCGTAGCCGGACTGCGATTGTTCGTCTTCTGCGCTCATCTTGTCGTAGTATGTAGAGGTATTTGGCGATCTATCGTACAAGTCGTCGAAGCACAATCGCGAGAGTTGGTAATGTGCAGAAGTTCAGGCGGAAGCTCGAAGTTCCAACGAAGACGCGTGAAGATCAACGCGACTTTATCGGCGGATCTACCCGTCTCGCGCTAGACATCGCGCTGTCAGCGGATCTCGATTCGACTCTCCTTCTTCCCCATCACTGCATGCGACTCCCGTAGACGCGCTCCCTTTGGCCATGAGAAGATTGCCCGACGCCAGTGTCGAGACTCGTACAATGGAGGACACATGGTGAAATGGGCAAATGCAACACTGGTCCATCGATTTGCTCCACGATGATGACCACCTGCATTGGCCTCAACGGGCGTGCATGTCTGCGGTATGTTTATAACGGGCTTCAGCGCGAAGGCACAAGTAGCTTCGATCTCTCTGACATTTCCTGACATTCTCATTGCTCTCACGCAAAATGCTACACGTATCAGCCGCCCTTGTGCTGCTCAGCCTCTTCTGCACTACTCTTGCTCAATCCAACATCACAGCACAAGTCCCAGCTCAGGACACTTACTTACTCCCAAGACCGTTCAACAACAGCTTCGATCAGCCTTTCGTGAAGACCACCTTCGGCAATCGTACTACAGCCGCCTCTGGAGCGACACATGCCGCCCGCAACGCCAGCTTCATCTCCTACGGCGATGACTTCCCGCGGATCATCGGCAATGACAGCAGCGTCCACCTACTAGCGACGAGCAGCAACGAGAACATCTCATTTGCCTTCGAGGGTGGTGTTTGGGTGCCAGAGTTGAACCAGGTATGGTTCACCGCTTACCTGGATCCCACGCCGGGCTTCCTATCGATCCTTGACCTGAACACCTCTACGGTCTTTCGACCAAACATTACGCCTGCTGGGATACTGCCAAATCCGAACGGTGCCTACTTGTACGACGGGAAGGTCTATGTGACCACCTTTGGTAACCTTGACACCTCGCCTGCTATCGTGGCTATCGACCCTCACACATACCACGCTGAGGAGGTAGTCAACTCATATTTCGGCCTCCCACTCAACGGACCCGACGATGTCACCTTCGCGACCTCGAAGACGAACGGTGAGCCCTGCATGTTCTTCACAGACTTCTTCATCAACGAAGAAGGCCTGGAAGTCGCTACATTCCAAGGTCCATCCGAGCTGCCTTACTTTGTCTGGCGCTACACCCCTCACGACCAAAACCTGAAGCCCGTCATTGGACCGCTCGACATCACCGACCCCAATGGCGTTGCAGTAGATCCTACCAACTCCTTGCTCTACGTGACAGACGGACCGCACAATGCCGTCTTCCAGACACCGCCAAACCACACAGCGTTACCTTGGTTCGCGGGTATCTACCAGTACGACCTCGGAGGCCCAGACGGATGCACGCCGCAGAATAAGCGGCTCTTCGCCTTCGCTCGCCAGGGCTTTGCGAACGGGATCAAGATTGACGATGCTGGACGGGTCTGGACTGCAGAGTACGAGGGTGTGGTCGTGCGGAATGGTACTACTGGCAAGGTACTTGGTGTGTTCAACGCATTGGACATCATTATCGACAATATGGAGAACCCGGTGGATGTGCGAGATGTTGCACCTCTGTCAAACTTTGCGTTGGCTGGGGACCAGCTGGTTATACTGGCTTTCAACAGGATCTTTGGGATCAGATTGGCGGAGACTGTTGTTGATGCCAAGAGGTTCACATCGCGTCACTCGTGTTAGACGTTAGACAAAGTGTATCAGTCTGTTTCGTATGTATCAGTCCGTTGTACCAGCAGAGTGGTCCCATGAACTCTGAAATACGGTTCACTCCCGAGCCGTACCGTCGAGTCATCACCAATGCATCACTACTTCAAATATGAAGCTTGACCCTTCGCATTTCTTACACAAGCACAGATACCACTCTCTACTGCGCGCGCTAGAGAGCACAAGCCAGACGACCTGTCGGACACACAGGAAAGACCCTCGTTCGTCAAAATCCTTGGGACTCTCTTACGTGGCAGTAGCCCGCGTTACGGCCAAGGTCTCAACCACTGCTTGATCCGTCAGTGGCACTGAGTTCGGGAAATACTGAGTCGGCAGCGGAGGTGCGTTAGGGACAGAGATGCAGCGCTCCTGTCTCCTTTCACACCCATAGCACACGTCTCCGATCACACAGCAACCAACTCACCACCTCTTTGTTGGTTGCTATTGCGGAGAAGGTGCTTAGATCAACATCCAGCAGCACTGTTCCCCCTTCACAGAATGAAATGGCTTGCAATGTCAGCTGCATCGTGCGTCGTCTGGCGCTTTTCAGCTGGCGGAGTTGTGCCTAGATGGTGGCTCTTCCTATCAACATCTTCTTGAGATGTAGCGTTCAGATATCAGAACAGTCTGCTGGATAGCTCATGCGAAAGCCGCGTCTCCTCTGTGAGCGAGCTGATCAAGACGTACGCTTGGTTGGTGAGCTGAGACGATGGCTGGAGTGCGAGCGAACATACCCTCTTTTGAGATAGGCATTATCTATCTATATATTACCCTGCCCCTTTTACGGATATCCAAATGGGCGCAGTCCTGTCATAGCTGCGGCTGCTGCATCTTCTTGATCTCCCGCAGAGCCCGCTTCATGCTATCAAGCCTTGCCTTCTCCTTCACGATTGTCTCCTTGGCGAAGCGTCTCAACATCGCTCTGCCGGCCTTGACATGCTCATCCTGCCATACCGCCAGCTCGCTAGCGACAGTCTGCTGCGTGTATCTTAGCTCGCAGCCCAGACTCTCCAACTCATTTCGCGCTTTGGCAGCCTTGTCCCAAGCTTCTACCGCTACTGCCTTCTTTGCATCCTCGAACAAGCCTATGTTCGGCGTCCAGCGGTTGGTACGAGAGACAGAGCTCAGCGAGCGATCAATGTTACGCTGAGTCTGAGCCATGCTGCCGATAAGGTACGCTGGCCTGTTCAGCGCTACCTGAATGGCTGTGCTGGTCGACTGCATTGAATGGAGCTGGTAGTAAAGTCCTGCCCAAGGTGAAGATTCGGTGGGCACAAGTGCTTTGGCGTAACGCTCGAATGCTTTGGAGTGTGAGGGCGGCAGGAACAGCAATGTGTTGAGCCTCGATGCTGCAAGATTGTGCGCCTCGGAGACGTCGTTATTGAGCATGCGATATCGATTAATAGACCGTATGGCCTTCTTCGTGGACTGCGTGACACCGCGCACCTGATCTTTAGCATACGCCACGAAGTTCTCGACAGCTCGCGTCTCGTCCATCGGAACTGGCTCGTAGTCGTCTTTGACGTTCTCTACTCTTGCCTCCGCCTTGCGCTTGCTACGCTCGGTAAGCATGTCCACATCAAGTTCAGGCACCAAGAAGAACTCCCATACTAGTTCGTGCATGCTGAAGGTGCCGTGAACAAGCAGGCTGCGGAAGAAATTGTCAAGCCGAAGCTGCACATCTCGCAACACCGCTCTAGACGGCTTGGACGGGAGTAGGAAAGGCGACGGCAGATTGAAGTGAGAGGGTAACCACGAAGCCGGACACTCAGTGGTCAGCCAGTTCGCCAGGTTCTCGAAGTCCGCGATAGAGCGTCGGCACGTAGTGACCGTGATCGAGCCATTGGCGTTCGGCGCTCCTGATTTCAGCACGAACCGGATCGTTGCGTCCTCCACGAAGTACGAGCGAACTACCGTGGTGGTCCTGCCGTCCTTGCCAGCGGGTGCCGAAAGCAACACCAGGTCATCGATCCTGTTGCGCACGTCGTCGTCCTTGGCGAGCTCGACCGCAGTCAGGCCTCGCACATCCTTCAGCGTCATGTCCACTCGCGGCTCGCCGAACAGTGCACGCACGGTGTCGATCCTGCCGTACTTGCTGCCCACCATGAGCGGCGTGAAGCGTTTGTCATTTGCAGCATTGGCGTCGGAGTCGCAGTGCCGCAGGAGCTTCAGCGTCAGCTGAGTATCTACGACGATGTGCAGGAGTGTGTTGCCCTTGGCGTCGACATGATCGTCGAGGTGCAGTTGTCCGCCATCGCCTTGAGTTTCAGTAGCAAGCGACATCGCAGTGTCCACCATCGAGTGGTACTGCTTGTGGTCGTATGACCGGCATAGAGCGAACAATGGCGTTTGTCCATTCTTATCCTTTAGCCGCCAAGGTAACTTCTTGCCAAAGCGCTGTATTAGGTGGGGCTGGTGGAAAAGGTAATGAGCGACACACCGACCTTGTGTATCTTGGACCATGAGGTAGTGCTGGAATTGCTCCGGTGAGGCGTGCTTCGCTAGGTACTTGACCAGCTCGTCGGCAATAGTCTGGTTGCCAGACTGTACGGCTGCGCTTAGCAAAGTGGCGCCAGAGTTATTCATATCGTCCAGCACGAAGTCGGCTCGAAAATGGGCAGGCAAGCTTAGCAAGAACTTCAAAGCTTCCTTGCGCCCAGAGTCGGTAGCCATCATGAGTATGGAGTTACCGTCAGCGTCTTGTGTCTGCGCCAGCTTGTCCGCGGAAAGGTCACCGCCAGGGCCGGCGCTCATGGTCGAATCCATGCTCCTCTTCCGTGAGTGTGAGCGCGAGGAGTAACCTGAAGACGCGGACTGACTTCTGGGCAAAGAGGCCAGGGAGACGCGCTTCTTCACTTTGACGTTGAATTGCTCTGGTGGTGGCGTAGGCGGCTTCTGGAATGGAAAGACATGTCCAAGCGAGCCGTTGACCGCTGCAAAGTCCGGCTTGTTGTTTTCATCTTGAGCTTGCTGTGCATCGGCGCTACCTTGGAGATCGTCGAGCTCCTGGGCCGAGTCATCTGAGGCCTCGTCCGCGGTTGCCAAAGGCGATTCGGCTATGCTAGCCTCGCCGGGTGGCAACATTGATGGCTGTAGTATAGCCTCGAGCGCTTGCACATCGCCGCTTCGAGCAGCTTGCCAAAGCAGTCTGTTGCGCTTGCTAGCCTTACGAAGCGTAGAAGACGCATTGGTAAGATGAGCGAGCACTGCTTCCAGCGTCGCAAGGGCGTAGCCTTGCTCTCCACTTTCGACCTCATCAGTGAAGATGAAGTAGCGCATGTAGAGCAGTCGGGAATGCAGGTGCCGTACGCCACTCCTGATGACCACGACAAGCAACATCGAGACCAGTATGTCGGCGTTGATGGTGAGCATGGCGCTTGGCTTCTCGTCGTTGGAAGCCGCAGACAAGCTTGCAGCAGACTGCTCAGTGACCACTTTCTGCGTGGCAAGTAGGATCTCGAGCATCTCTTGCGGGCTGCTCGAGACGCCCATCTTCTTGAAAGCCTCAATGCCTTTGGCTAGTCTTGCGGCTAGCTCACGCTTGCCTTTCATACCATCATCGATCGGTATGCCAACTTGAGCAATGTCGATATCAGTCATCTTGCGTATCTTTGACTCCAGATCACTGTCGTCTGGCTTCCGGACTGCACACACTTTCGGGAACAGCGTGTGGTCGTGCACCTGCTCGGTGACATATCGCTCAATCATGCGCTCAACGACCGGCCCAGTAAGCTCAGTGTTGGCGCCAAGGAGCGACAGCTGCTGCTTGTCCACCTGCTGGAAGAGCTCGATAGCTGCCGTCACGGCCGTCTCAAGTGATGTTCGGAGTGTCTCCTCCTCAGGTTCCAGCTCCAAGGCAGTCGGATGCACGCCGCTACTACCTGACAACGATGATCTGATCGAAGAGATCGAGCTGCTCATCGAAGGCGTAGAGACCTGCGAGCTCACAGAGGAGCTCCTAGATCTTGTCTTCTGCACTGGCTGGTCGTTCGCTGCCACAAACTCTCTTATGATCTTCTCCAGCCCTCCTTGCATCTGCCGCGAAATCATTGGAAACTGGTTCAGCAAGTCGCCGAAGTTCTTGACCTCCTTCTTCTTCGGCACGGGAGGCGGGCTACTCGCGCTCGACGTCGCCGTCTCCGAAGCTTCCATCAACAGCTTCCTCCGCTCTTTGCTGGGCTCATCGCTTATCACAGCCGGCTGTACCGGAGTAGGCTGGTATGAGCCTATGAGAGGTCGCGAGATGTAGTATATCAACCACTGCTGGCCATCCGCCGTATCCGGGTAATAGATGGCATCCTGCAGCAGCTGCGCTTGGTTGAGCGTCTTGAATCCCTTGTTACTATACACAAATGCATCCTTGACAATCACCGTCCGCCCGTTGATGGTCGAGTACTGCTTCGCCTTGCTCTTGTTCTCCCGCACGTTGCCGCCTTCCCTCGCACCGCTGCCTGATGGCGGCGCACCTCCTGGTACTCGCAAGACGTGGCTTGCCAGAAATTCTTCGGTTGTTGCGAGCTCGGCATATGATGTGCTTGTCTCGCGGTCTCTGCTATTCAGCAGGATCTCCGTCGTCGGGACGAGGATGACATGGTGGTTTATCGGCGAGCACTGGGAGGGTAATGCGCTCCGGAAGAAAGCGCGCAAGAACGGGTTGAGTGGTTGCATCCAGGCGACTTCAACCTGACCATGCTGTGGGAGTGGTAACCACCGGCGAAGAACGTCTCAAACAAGTGTAAAAAGCCGTCTTCTCCTACTGCTCTCCTCGTAGGCGATCAGTGCGCAGTCAGCTTGTGGAAGCGCGAGACGTCTCTCTCGTGATCGAGCTTCAGTTGGAGAATTGTGCCAGTCCGCGTTCCTGTATCTCCAATCTCGTGCAGTCGGCTCCAGTCTACTCCATAGGTTGATCGACTGTTTGTTGCGGCCTTCAAGGACACCCACGCTGGTTCACGCTTGCAGGAGTTCGCATAACATCCGCACGGGTGGTAGGCTAGGCAGTGGGTCGGCCCTTGCGCCTCCGCTGTCAAAAAGACCTTGGCAATCACATGTGAAATCAGGAGACATCTTCCGTGGACGAATAAAAATGGAACCTCTGGTTTGAAAGCCCGCAGGGCTGTCTGAATTCGTTAAACATTATACAATCTGTTATGTACGCCCAGACTCCAGCGTACGCGCGTGCCATGCTGGCCGCAAATGCACGCCGCCTTCCTCAGTGCTCCCGCGTCGCCCTCTAATCCAAAAGGGCTCTGCGGCTTCAATCTGAGCATCGCAGACATGTGAGCATGACATCGAAAGTTCAAGCCCATCGTTGTTTGCCTTGATGCTGTGAGGGCGGCCTCACTGGTGCGCTGCAATCTCAGGAGTTCGAACCGTCCTCCGTCCACCACCTGGCCTAACCGCTCAGATGTGGGCGAGACACTCGAGCCGCTACTGGTGCAGGCTTCGAGCCTCTTGGTCCCCAGATCCCCACTGGGACGTGCTGTCAATCCTCACAGTGCCGCATTCGACCAGCCGAAGCAGCCTGCTCATGAGAACATTGGGTTGGAATAAACCGACTGTGTCGACATCGAAGAATAGGTCTTTGAGCAGGGTGTACTTCTGATCGAAGGAGGAGAAACAAAAGTTTCCGAAGCGCCTAGGACGGTGACTCACTATGGGTGTTCCGGCGGTACGGGCCGTCGTTGCGTCTTCTGCAGCAAGGGCAGGCACGCCAGACACCACAACAGTAATGGACGAGGAACGAGCATAGACATGATCTCATCCGAGTTTGCAATTTAATGATGTACCCTCAGGCTTCAGCACACGTCTCGGCCATAACGACGCTGATGAGATCGCCGCCTTCGCCTGCGCTCCCACTCAAGGCAGTGGTTCTAATCTAAGCAATCAAGGCATATGAGCATGACATGGGAAAGGTCATGCCCGATAGTTCGCCCTTCTTGCTATGAGGATGGCCTCGCTGGGCGCTGCCCATCGCTGACAGGGTCTCTCGAATTGCGATGCGGCATACGAACTATCCTTGAGATTTGCTTCTCGTTCTCCTCGCCTTCCCAGCAGTAGCAAGATATGTTGAGCTTACTGGTAGCCGATATGACCGCTTGACGGTACGCGGTATGATGGGGTACGATCTACGGCATCCTCGCATGGATCATTCAAGGGTTCTGGTCCAACGGACCCGTATTCTGGCTCTGCTCGTTCTCGGCTGCTCAAACTTCTTCATCACTGTAGGAACATGGGGCTTATCATACCCCGACAGCCTGTGCCGCGCATCCCCACGCCTCGTCACACTCTACAACGGTCTACTATCCGCCTATATCTAGGGATAGCGTGGTGGCTGGTAGGCGGCGTTAACTTGGCGCGGTGCTTCCTTGTGCAGACATGTCCAACGTCAGCGTGAAGATGCTTAAACCGCTATCTTGTCTGCATATCTCTCAAGGGCCTCCTTTCGTTCCATTGTCGGGCAAATGACCTCGAATCAGCTCCGCTGCGCTTCTACCCCTTTCCAGCACTCGGCCAACTGAAGCTCTGCCCGGTACTCCTCGTGCCTCGTTCACTTCGCGGCGTCTATTGAGCAGCTGAATTGGCTGGCAGTGGCGTCGCCGCTCTACTCGCCCTACTCGGCTGCTTGCTGGCGGGCTGGCCTAGATACAGGAACGGTTCCTCTTTGGCGTCGAGGAGATAGCCTTCGTTACGGCAGGACCGAGATGCTCTGTCTCGGGTGGGTTCCTCTCTAAAGTAACTGTCTCGCTCATTCTCGCCTTCCTTGCCCGCTTTGCGGTCTGTTTCTCCGCCGCGGGCTTCTTTTTCGACCTTCGCACCCATTCTCACTCTGGTGTCCCTCGGCGTCCATTAAGTGAGCACACGCGGACAGCACAGCAGGTACGAGCTCAACTTACAGTCCAAGCCGTCACTCAAGCGCTGACCAGTCACCGGCATTAAAGTGGAGCAGCATACGCTGAGATCGCAGCCTTGACAAGACTTCCCATCATCCATCATTGTCGTCCTGCGGCAAGGAAGTGTGTCAGTATACATAGCCTGCTCGGAACTGGAAGGGAACAACAGCAGCAATTCGCTCAGTCTTGAGTACGAAGAACACATTGTACAGGCATACTACGGAAGCTTATCAAGACAGCCTCCTCCAGCTCCTGCGAGCGGTATGTAACGCCGAATGTGCGTCCCAATGAAGCACCTTTCTCCCAGCAATTCAACGCCTGTTGCGCCACCCGCTCCAAGCCCTTGCGTATCGTAACATCATTCATAATACACTAATCTTGTCACTCGCCCTGCCGGTGTCTGTGATCATGCGCTGCTCGCTTGAGATACTCGAGCCTCACACCTGCCAATCGCTTGCTCCCTGAGCTTTCGCTTGCCAGACTCAAGGGTCCGACGGCAATCGCACATGACTCCCTGGCGACAAAGCGCGCGCGGATAGTCACGAGGCCTGTCCAGGGAAGCCGCCATGCTCCTGCTGGTACGGCTGCTCGCCGTAGGGCGACTGCATTGGGTGATCCGAGCCGTCCCTGTTGATTGTACGCATCGGGAAGCTGCCACCACCGCCGCCGGCCATATCCTTCTCGGGCATGTTGTGCATCATAGTCGCCTGCGAGTGGCTCCTCTGGCTCGAACTATCCTCCTGATAGTCCTCGGAGATGCGAGAGACGTCGTGCGCTGGGTCTCTTGGCTTGAGGTCGCGGGTCACCTCGACGAAGTCGTAAGCGAACTCGCCGAGTTCAACGTCGTCCATACCCATATGCTCCTCCTCCCTCGATGCTCGCAGTTCCAGAGCTGGGATGAAGCGGGCGGTGAAAGATATGCAGGCCAGGATGATGTAGGACAGGACGAAGCTGTAAAAAAAGCCGGCGGCCGAGTCAGCGAGCTGAATCGCCAGCTGGATCCAATGGTGGTTCAGCCACCCTCCAGGAATAACGGTGTAGCCGTCGAGGTGAGCTATGTAGTCCGCCGCGAACAGGCCCGTGAGGAGGTTGCCAAGGAAGCCGCCAACGCCGTGAACGGCGAAGATGTCGAGACCGTCATCGGCGCGCAACTTGTACTTGAGCTGAGTTGCGAAGTTGCAGCCGATACCGGCGACGACACCGAAGATGACGGCGGCCCAAGCTGGTACGTATCCGGAAGCGGGTGTGATGGCGACCAGGCCTGCGATGACGCCGGAACAGAAGCCGACGGTCGACCATTTCTTCTCGAGGCGATAGTCGAGAAGGCACCAGGTGACTCCGCCGACACAAGCAGCGAGGTTGGTGACGACAGCAGCCATAATAGCGCGCATGTTCGCCGAGAGCGCAGATCCAGCATTGAATCCGAACCAGCCCACCCACAGGAACACCGTGCCAATGACGACGTGTGTGACGTTGTGCGGCCGATAGTTCAGTATCTGAGAGCCATAGCCATGGCGCGGGCCGAGGATGTAGCTGTATGCCAGAGCCGCTGCGCCAGAGGAGATGTGAACCGGTGTGCCACCTGCGAAGTCGAGACCGCCGAGCTGGTAGACCCAGCCGGAGGGGTTCCAGGTCCAGCAGGCGATCGGGTCGTAGACGACCGTGGACCAGATGAACATGAAGATGACGCATGGAAGCATGCGCCCACGTTCAGCCACTGCACCGGTAGCCAGTGCAACCCTTTAATAGTTGTCAACAAATGCTTTCACTTCCGTATAACTTACCATGGTCGCTTTCAACGCCGCACTCGTCTCAATACTGTACTCATAACAATCATCGCAAGTCCCGCACTCAAGCTTCCTTCCTCACTCACCGCCTCTTTCCCCATCATCTGACTCCTTTGCCATTCCGCTGTCGCCGCAGAAACAAGAACAAAAACAAAAGCAAAAGCAAGGGAGACTTACGTGATAGCTGCGAACATGCCCTGATAGACAGCAAACATGAGATCCGGGATTCTCGTG
>JAKLLW010001120.1:0-18621 GCA_022814695.1 Neocatenulostroma microsporum | reverse complement strand
GTCTGAAACTGCCACAAGCTGTTCCTGCGTCAGGTAAACAAGCAATATAAGCTTAACACAACGGTTGGAGGATCGCTACAGGGATGATGACCTGTTGACGATCACGAGGATCCGCTACGCGTTCGCAATTGATTCTCTGTTCATCACCGGCATCAGCACCGATGGTTCCGTTCAATAAGTTTGATACATTATTATATATGCCCCTTACTCCAGTCGCGCTGGAATCCGCAGGCCCATCCTACTGCTAATCATACAAGATGCCTGAACGCTCCGGCGCAGAGTCCAAGTCAGACTTTTCACATCGACCATTACTCTGCAGGCTTCTGAGGCGCAGCCTTAGGTTTCGACGCAAGTTTCCTCGGCTTCTTCTTCTCTGCTGGCGGCGCTGCCTCGCCATTCGCCTCACTCGGAGGAGCCGCGGCTGGCTTCTTCTGCGGTGGAGCAGCCTTTGGTGGTGGCTTCTTTGCTGGGGGAGGATTCTTCGGCGCTTGTGCTGGTGCGCCCTCGGTCTTCTTGGGAGGTGCGGTCCTTCTCGCTGGTACAGGCTTCTTCGCTGGGGCTGCGCCTGCTTTGGAGTCTTCGTCGCCAGCTTCTGTACCCGCCATGGACTGCGACCTGCTAGCGTTCGAGGGCAACTTCTTGGGAGGTGGACGCTTCTTGGGCTGCGGCTTCTTTGCTGGGGCCTGGTTCTCCTTGTTCTCCTCGTCGCCGCCCTCGACAATGAAGTGCGCGTCCGTGGACTTGTTGGCATTGATCTCTTGTACGTCGTTCGGGCATGCGCTCATCACGACCACGACGTCGCGCTCGGCCTTCATGCGGATGTAATCTCCGTCTTTACCTTTTGGCGCCTTGAAGGCCAGGTCACCCTCATCGTCCCATGGGATGTTCATGAACAAGTTCAGCGGTGCGGGCACGTTATTGATGGTGACATCTGCGCCGACGCCCTTTGCACCCTTCAGACCCGCTCGCTCGTTCAGCTCTTTCAGCGCGAGTACGAGGTTCTCAGCGCACGATCCGTGCTTCTCCCAATTGTCCATACCCAAGTTCTTATACCGCATCGGGTCACAGGCCGGGATGAGCGTGTCGTGGATCCCAGGAGAGGTGTCCTCGACGACCGTGAGCATCGGCTCCCGCAAGTTTGATACGAGCGTGTCGTTGACCTTGGGCCTCATATGCAGCGTCGCTGTCCGGGAGTGAGGCATGCTCAGAAACTCCATCGGAGGAGCGTCTGGTGCGTTCTTCGCATTGTATGCTTGGTAGCCGGCGTATAGCGATCCGCCATAGCCCGACCCGGTGATTGCTGCCAAACCTGTGTAAGCGTAGTCAGTGCAGGAATCCTGCATTGCGAAAACTTACCACTCATACCGACAGCTCCGACGGGCGTCTTGGAAAAGTCTTGCAGCTGTTCCATGTACGACTTGCTTGTATCTCTTTCATGCTGCCCTGTTGTCAGCTGACGGTCAGTCGGCGCCATCTTGCTGAACTCACCTCCTTCGCAAACATCGACACGGTATCGCTAGCCGACTTCGGGACGTAAGAGCTGAAGCTCTGGCCAGAAGGGAAGTACGAGGACCATGTTCTCGAGTCCTTCTGCTGCTGCGTCTCCTTCTTCGGGGTGTCGCCCTTCTTTGCTGATCCAAAGCCAAGAGACGGCACATACGAGCCCCAGGTACTCTTCTGGGGTGTCGCGTTCTTTGCATCTTTGCCAGCTTCCTCACCACCTTTCAGACCTTCCTGCGTCGTCTTCTCTGCATCTTCTTGACTTGGCAGATCCGAGCCCTTCTTCTTCTTCGGCGTAGGCTTTGGTGCAGCCTT
This sequence comes from Neocatenulostroma microsporum, assembly GCA_022814695.1. Lineage (NCBI taxonomy): Eukaryota > Fungi > Ascomycota > Dothideomycetes > Mycosphaerellales > Teratosphaeriaceae > Neocatenulostroma > Neocatenulostroma microsporum. The sequence continues at coordinate 16,806 of JAKLLW010001120.1, read as the reverse complement.
CTCTTCTGGCTTCGGCTCTTCCTTCTTCTCTTCTTCCTTCTCCTCGGGCTTCTCTTCTTTCGTCCCGTCTGCCTTCTCGCCCTTCTTCCCGTCTGGCTTGGGCAATGCGAAAGCCCAGGTATCGATGACTTGCGTCCCAGACGTGTTAACAATCTTGATCGTCTGCCCAGCGGGTACGAACGTCGCTACTCCATGTTTCGCTGGAATGACCTGCATTTCCGCCATTGTATACTGATATGCTCGCTTGTTTCCAGGATGTGTTTCGGTACGGTCTAGTGTGCTTGGGTCGCAATTCTCATGTCAAACCTCACAGATGGATAGATAAAAGCAGAACAGAAACGCAGGAGTCGACAAAGGAGTGGCTGATAGCTCTCACCACGCACCTCACGCGTCACAACAGCCACAGGCCTACAACCAGGAAATGTTCGCGAAGAAGGTTCACGATTTCGTCACTGTGCATACGGACCTGGACCAATTTGTGGCTGAAGCTCACCTAGAACACGAAGAGGCTGTTGGCCTTGGCATCGATCTGTTTCGTCTGGTCCGACATCAATTCGAGTTGGTGATCTATCGCTTCTACGGCTCTATCATTATACATTCCTACTTCTACATATCATACATCACAGGCTCTGCAGGCCATCAAGACCTTTTCAGTCTCCATCATGTCAACGACGCCTCGATGGTCCCACACCCACTCTGTACCGAAAAGCCCGCGCCCGGCGCTAGATCCTGCGTCCCGTTCGAGTACTTGAACCCCAGTCCACACGTTGGCGAGGAAGTATACCACAAGAAGCAGTTACCCGCCTTCCGGTCATCCTCGCTCGCCGCGCAGTTCTCCGTGTCAACGCAGAGCTGGCAGCAGGCACTCGCATCGCTGCCCGGCGCCAGACCTTGTGTCTCGTTCGCATGGCCCTCTGTTTGGCCGATACCGTATCCGTTGACTTCGGTGATCAGGTTCGTAGGCGCGCATTTGAGATGCTGGGTAGTGGTTGCGGACGCCGAGCCCTTCCGAACGGTGCACACGCCTCCGCTCGTGCCGTTCTTGCTCGCTGGGGCGGTGACGGTGGAGGTGACTGTTACCACCGACTGAGATGCGGTTGCCATTGCCATTCTCACTGCGGACCCACTAAGGCCTCTGGTGATCGTTACAACGAACTTAGAAGGATCTTCTGTCACTGTTTCGACGGAGCTCGATGCCGAAAGGGTCTCGGTCGCCACGAGGTATGTGGTAACCTGCTCCAAGCAGTCCACCTCGAATGCCGCTCTGCGGTCTGCGCCTGAGGCGAATCCTCCGAATCCTCCAAACTCATGGCTCTCCCACATGCTCCCGAAGGCGAAGGGAGGCTGGCGCTTCTGCACCGGCACGCTCCTGTCATCCAGAGGACTCGCCGTCCGCTTAGCGACTGTCCCATTGTAGCTGCCGGTATAGACTGTAGTTGTCGCATCTGCGCTCATTGTCGTGGTCGTCGAACATCCTCCTGATGATGCGTTGCCTGCGTGGATCGTTGTGAAGACGGTGGTTGTGCTTCCAGTCCCGGTTCCAACGGCGCTTGTTGCGTTCACCGTTTGGACCGAAGTGACTGCTTCTGGTGTGACAGTCGTGGTTGATTCCTGGGCGGAGCCAGAGACCGTCACCGTGGTGCTGATCGTTTGAGCCGACGTCCTCGTGGATGTAGGCAAGGCTGTGATCAAGGTGTCGGCTGGTCGCATCCTCGTAATGCATGTCTGTGTGCTGGCAACGGACGTCGATATACTGCCAGCAGCAGGAGCAGAGTAAACGCCTGACGCCAACAGGCCCGCGATCAACAGGTTCTTCGACATCTTCCAGATGAAGTAGAGCGTAACGAGTGTGGTAGTCCGGGTCGACGATGAATCAAGAAAAGGATGCGAAGTAGTCAGTCGAAGTGTCGAGAAGGAAGGAACAACAAGCAACACAAGGGAAAGCTCCTTCCCTACTTCACTAGAAGATATGCGCGCGATTCAGGATCAACCTTTCCCTTACGTCTCCCTCACACACCTCAATGAACTTTGGCATCTTCCGACATCTGCCCAAAGCACACATCAAAGAACACCGCCAAGCGCGAAAGCGCCCCTCACATGCGGAGACGTGACATGCATCCTGCACGCGATATACCACATGTAGCCGTGTGAAACGCAAGTGTATTGACATCGATGCTTCAAGTAGGAGGTCAGTTGGTCACTGCTCGAGCGCATGGACTTCGGCTGCAATTCTCGTCCCCTGCCCTTGCTGAAGATCCGCCGGAGGCGGGCTTGGCGAGGATGTGACTTCCGATGTTTGTGAAACGATAGCTTCGAACCTGTCGATGATACGGTGGTGCCTCAGACATGCGTCTCAACGACGGAACGTCGTTGTAAGTCGACGCAGATGTTGCAGCACCATAGGGAAGAAGACTTGGACGATACGCTGTACACGTGCTGGGAGTAGAATCTGAGGTGCCGTCTCGACTTTTTACCTTCCCGTAGGGGTGGTAGATTCAAGACAACACCAAGGATACCCCGTGAGCATACTACTGGCTGTGAACTGGCAATCATTGGGAAGACACTTCTCGCATGCTCACCGTCAATGTAGCCGTCGAAGGCTTTCCTTCCAATATAATACACCGGTATGTATCCTACAATCTATACACACACCATTTCCACACTTTTGCCAAGAAGCTCAACCTGGTATATCCAATTCCCAAACGCCTACGCTCAACGCAGAATACCACCAAACAATGCCAGATGTCGATCTATACGCAGACTTCCTCAGATTCATCCCCTCTGCACTACTTCCCTCGCAGATGTCGCCCAATGCCATTATCTTGCCTTCAATACAGCTCCCTCAGATCCAGCCACCTGACACTACCTCCCTCCCAACAACCTCCAACTGCCCCTGCTCACTCGTCCTCCTCCGCTCAAGCACCCACCTCGGCTTCCCACTCCCAGCAGGATCCGCCTCTCGCACATAAGTGACAGAATCACTCCCCTTCCTCGAATGCCCTTGCCCGCCGGGCACAGGCACCTTCCTTGCAGTAGCAGGCTCGCTCGGTACCTGTGCCTTCCTCGGCGTAGCCTCACTCTCCCCATTCCCAGGGAACGCGAATGGCTTGGTGGAGGTACCAGCCGACTGCGGACTATCATGGAACCCCGCCCTTAGGGGACTATCAAACTGCGCCTGGGAATGCGGATGCGCGCTCGACTGGACGCTCGACCCGCTACTCTCGGTGCCATATCCATACGTCATGGGCGAGCCGCCCATAGCCCCGAAGTAGCCTTGCGCAGCGGCTGCGGATTTGGTGCTCACGTTCGGACTGTGTGCGACTTGCCAGAGAGCCGAGCCTGGGCCTTTGCCAGGGGCATAGCTGTTTCCTTCATTGCTGTGCAAGCTGACGCTACTGCCTCCAAAGGCATTGGCGCGCAGTTTGCGCAGCTGGTCGAAAGACGTGGCTTCGTTCTCCACAAGCGGTGAGGCCGGTAAGCGCGCCAAAGCAGGCGACATAGGCCCATGCAGTCCCGCGCTCTGGGGACCAAAAGCGCTAGTATGCCCAAGATTGATGAACGAATTGCGGGTGCTCCACTCAGTCTTCTCCGTAAGCGGCGTCAAATTTGGCTCCTTCCAGCTCTTATTTCTCTCCAGGCCATCTTCGCCGACCTCTCCGAAGAAGCCTCCATTGACAGCCTCTTCATCTCGCGAGTTCGGACGAGGCTTCGAGTAGAACCCAAACTCCTGGCCATAGAATGCGGCATCATCGCTAGCCAAAACCTCAGCATTGGCAGCCGCAACCATATCGTCATCATTCCCATAGTCGTCGTCTGTAGGCCTGTCATCGCCTGGCGCCTCGTCAAAATTGACGTCGAATGCTGATTCCCCGAACCCGAAATCGAAGCTCATCTTCGGCGGACTGTACGTCAGACTATGATTCGCCTTAGACCCTGTAGTCTGCTGTGATACCCTCCTGCCCAACCCCTCCTGCCCGTTCTGCACAGTCAAACCCTCACCTGGTCCGCTCATATCCTGCGAGTAACGACTCCGATCATCACGGCTCTGAACATAATGACTCCGCTCATCATCCCGGCCTCCATCCTCCTCCCTCGGACCTTCAGCATGCGAATAAACACTCCCACTCCTCGCCGTAGGCGCCACCGAACTGCCGACACTCAACTGCCTCAAAAACCTCCCCTCGCTCGCAGCCCTATTAGCCGCCTCGGCCAGAGCCGCATGATAAGCTTGCAAATTCGCCTGCATCTGCATCTCCGCCTCCTTACTTCCAGGCTGCGGCGGGAGCGGCGGGACTTTCTTGCTCAGACCCAGTCTCTTGGCGTCTTCTGAGGGGTTGCGCTGAAGCATGAGTTTGGGATCGACTGGGCCACCTAGCGGTAGGTCTTCGAGAAGGAGTTGTGATTGTCGCTGTAGCGCTCGCATGGGATTGCGACCCATAGCAAAGGAAGGGTAAGGCCCGTCGCTGGACATGCTGTTGATAGTCATGGCGCTGGTATCTCTCTGGTGGCCCCCGCCCGCGTACATTTGCGCCCCGAGGCGATTATTACCGCCCAAGAATCCATCATTGTCGAAAGCATTCTCATCAACACTGTCGTGCCGAGCCGACTGGTTCTTAATATCTTGATCAAACCCCCCATCGTCAAAGTACATGTCGTCCCCGACATCAGACTCACTCTGCGCATACTGCTGGTTCTGATTGCTCGCCGCATTCCTCTCCCGAAGGCCCTTCCCAATCGTGCCGCGGTAGGCTGCGCTCTTGCCATTGCTGCCGGGAGAGGAGAGGTACCCACTCATCCTATCCTGCTGCGGAGGCGATGTCCCCATCGAAACATGCTTCTGCAAATCGCTCCAAGCCGCACCCCTTGGCATCGTCTCGCTGTCCTTCGTCATGCGATTCAACCCCTTCTGCTGCGCCTCAGAGACAGGTCTACTCCCCGCCTCGCTGAAATTGAAATCGCTAAACCCACTCAACCCCAACCCAGAAGACAGAGTCCGCGGCTCAGACGAGCTGTTCCCACCCAGCGTAGACTGACTCGTGATCCTCTGGTCTCCCGGCCATGCCGGCCTGTCGCTGGAGCTAGTCGCCGCGCTCTTCCTCCCCTCCCCAGCAAATCCAGACCCAGAACCAAAGCTCATCCCACTAGCCGCACGGTTCCGCTCACTATTCCCACTATCCCTATGCGGAACCTGCGGCCTCTCCCCCTTCTCCTTCGCCGCAACCGGACTAGCATTCTCGTTCGGAGGAGTGTACCCAGCAGCCTGCGGCTGCATATAGAACCCACTCCTCGGTCTCGCGCCGCCAAAACCACCCGGCACCACACCATCGTTCGTCGAGAAATTGTCCTGCACGAACGCTAAATTGCTCGTCCCTGGCGCCTGCAGATTCGTGTTGACCGTGAGGGCAGAAGCGTTGCTATTCCCCCTCTTCCGCTCCGGAAAGTATCCGCTAGGCTGCAAACTCGTACCTCCCTGCTGCTGATGGGAAAAAGAAGGCGGACCCCACAAGTTCGAGTTCGTCGTAGCTTGACTCCCACCCCGCGAGTGACTAGCCATAGCCGAATGCGCCCTCATAGCCGGATGCTCCGCCCACGTCAACTCCCTCTCATCCATCCCCCCACCCTCATCCTCATCGTACACGGATCCATCATCATCCTCATCACTATCCGCCGTCTGCAATTGCGCTCTCGCTTGCTGAAGATGCGTCAACCCTCCTGCCGCAGGCGTCCTCCCCGTCCCCCCTTCCTGCTGCTGGAGTTCAAGCTCATCCATATCATCAATAGCATCCTCATCGAAATCATCCTCATCCTCATCGCCTCCACTGAGCTGTCGTTGCAAACCAGCCAGCTCGGTGCTTTGACTCTTAACCCTCCGATGCTTCTCCTCCAACGCCTGTTCCTCCTCCGCGGAACCGTCCCCAAACTGGAAAGAGAAGCGCGAAGCATTACTAACATGATGCTTCGGCAAACCCGCGCTTAACCTCTTCGAATGCCCCACAGCACTCGCTCGTTTCTCTACCAACTTCACCCCCACCCCTCCCGAAGTCTTAGCAGCAGTGTCCGAAGAAGAGGGCAGAGCAAAAGTATCAGCCGTCTCGATCTCAGGAGTAAACTCCGGCGTCGGCCAGCTCGAAGTCCGTCCAGGCATGGGGATATTCATCTCTGCCGGTGCGAGGGCCATATGGCGAGTGGTGGCTGCCAGTGTATCGTCCGTGTCGTCCGGCGGCAAAGAGAAAGTGCGATCAGGAATCACCACAGCCTCTGGAGCGTGCGCTGAATTCCGCCAAGGACTTCTTTCCCTCTTCACGGAAGGCATCGGGTCCTCTACAATAGGTTCCTGCATCGCCATCCCCGGGTTCCCAGAGTTCCCAGCCGTCTGCGGCCGTGCCGTTCGCGCAGTACTTTCACTGACCGTCCTCCCCCTCACCTCCGGACTCGTCGGCGCAGTTCTGCTCACCGCAGACGCAGGCGCTAGATCTGAGACAGTAGATATAGGCCTCATCAACCCTCCTTTCCCATCAGAAAAGGTAGGTGATACCGGGCTCAGGCTCGCTCCTAAACTATCCCTCAACCCACCATCCTTGAAAACCGCCTGACGGCTACCCCGGCTGGTAACAGGGCTCACCTCGCTTAAATTCGAATCCCTCTCCTTCCCACTCCTCGGATCGCTACTCCGCTTCGACTCCCCATCCCCACTGTCATTCCCAGTCCCATAGCCATAGCCCGAGGCCGCCTGGTCCAGATCCAGAAGCTGACTCCTCCTAGCAAAAGGCGGAAGGACCGCGGATTCCTGTGAGTAGACCGAATTGGAGGAGTGGTGAGAGACTCGTTGAAGGAAATCCTTGTTCTCAAGCCTTTCAGCGTTCAGAGAGCTGACGCGCTTCGCTGCATCCGGGTCTTCAGATAACATTTCGCGAAAGAGAGGGGAATGCACGCTCCGTCTCGCACTCGCACTCCCCGAGCCATCAGAAGCGTGGGGAGAATGCTGGTGCTGCTGGTATACCGGATCATGCTGCAAAACCGGCACAGAGGGAGCGCTATTAGCTGACTGCAACTGCCGCTCTCCATTCAGCATATCCGCGGCGTCATTATACGAGAAGTTCCGACTCGGCTGCCTCTGTCTCGGCGCAGAGAAATCGTGAACAACCCTCCCCCTAATCCTCGGATCGAAGTTCTCCGGGATCCTAGTGACTCCCGCCGCGGCCGCGATGCTCTTTTGCCGCGCATAAGCCTGCGCTGCCGCACTCCTCTCCGCCAAACTGACTTCAGGATCCTGACTGCTCTTCCGTCTCGAGAGCAGAGCCATGGGGTTTAAAAGCCGAGTCTTGCGTTTATCTTTATCCCCAGCCTTAGCACTCGGGGTTGCGGAGCTAGAGGAGCTTTCAGGGCGGGATTGACGGCGCTGTCGTTCGTTACTTGCGGCGCCTAGAGCGGAGGTATGGTGGGTAGGCACGTTCACACCTGCAATATGCGATGTAGCACCTGCGGTTTTCGGTCTAGTGGATACATGTTGCGGAAGCGGGAAAGAAGATTTGTTCGATTGGTAGGGTGTGCCGATCGTCGATTGAGCTAAGGGTGAGTGGGCGGAAGGAGAATGTCTCTTAGCTGTTGAAGAGACTGGGCTTGGGCCATCTGAGAGGGTGTACTTCCTCGGCTCCTGTTCTTTTGAGAAGGTCGTGCTGGTCGTAGGCTCCCTTGACATTGTCGTGCTGGTCGGAGGCTCGCGGGACGATATCACACTCCCATTCGTTCGACTCCTAACCAATGCACTTAAGTCATCAACACTAGCATTAGGACTCAATCTCGCACCACTGATCTTGGGCGCTCTCAGCGAAGTCGTAGACCCATTCGCCGCTTGCTGCATATACAACCCACTCATTTTCGGTGCTGAGGAAGCAGATCCCGGTTCCGGTATATGCGGCGAAATCGGACTTGGGGTGTACAAACTACTATTACTCGCCGGGCTCTGCAGTGCCGGCATGGTAGGCGGAGAAGACATGAAAGGCAGAGGCATCGTCTGACTACTCTGTAACCTCTCCGTCGGCCGTGATTGTGCTGGAGGAATACTGCTGGTGGGCCGGGACTGCGGAGGAGGGCCATTGCTGTAAGGCTTATCCCTGCTATCAATGAAGGCCCTACTCATCGGCGGTCCAGTGTTGATCTCGGGTAGCAATCCAGAAGTCTGCGAGGCCGTAGTCTTAGCGGGGAAAAGAGAGGCCTCCATCTTCGGCGTACTGCCTCCAGAAGTGGAGGGCCTTCCATCGCTCATTTTCGGCGGGACGGGCAGCTCAGCAAGAGGAGATTGCGGTTGCGCGAAGGTCCAGCTCGGTTTGCTGCTCAGAAGCCGGCTGTTGGCACTGAATGCGCTTATGTTGTCGCTCTCATCTCTTGATCTCGATGTCCCTTGTCCTCTTGTACTCGGCCGTGTGTCCCGTGATATCGCGCTCTCTGCCAGACTCTCTCTTGAAGTCACCCGTGGTAGAGGCGGCAGAATCGGAGGTTGCAGACTGTTGAACTGACTCCTACTCAAAAGTCCTCCACTCAACCCATCGCTCGTCCTTGGTCTGGCCAGGCTATCCACGCTCGGTCGTCCCAACGAAGTCCCAGAGATGGAAGTATTTGATGAAGGTCGCAGTTCGAAATCAAAGGTCATCTGCAATGGGCTGACCAGCGGCGGAGGAGATACGAGCTTCCTTGGCTCTACAACAACAGGCGCGGGAGGAGCAGCAGTGGTGGCACCCGACGAACTGCGCTCGTGCCGATGGCGCACTTTGGCAAACATCTCGTCTCTCGTCTCCACCTGCTGCTGCTGTGACGAACCTGTCGCAATATCCGCAAGGTCAGAAGCCAGGATGTTCCCGTCTGGTAATCAGCCCAAATCCAATCAATATGCCGCAATAACCTTCGCTTCCCTCCTCCAACCACCAGCGTACAGCTAACTGGTAGGTGGGCCTTTACCGAAACAACCAGCAAACCCTTCCTCTCTCTCTATCTCTGTCTCTTTATTATTATTCGACCAGTATCATTATTATGTATCGTCGTCGCATGTAACCCGTTCCTTCCTCCACCCGCTCGACGAGTCGAGTACACGCACAGCAGCTCCCAGAACCCACTCTTTCGGAGCGTGTAGCCCACGCGAACTGCTCGTCTGCGGCTATCCTTTCCTTCCCGTCTCTCGTTTCGTCCGTATCCCTGCTCTTCCAATCAATCGCGCTTCCACCTTTTGTGAACCCAGATTGATATACGCCGCACAACAACCCAAACACGAGATAGACGAAGAGACAGGAGATCGTTATAGCACGGCACAAGATCACAATCATCTACAGTGAGGACTGACAAGCAACGGGGTAGATCTACCACTATTTCGAGAAGCGCCGGTGTGCCTTCCCTGTCCGTGCTCTAAAAGGGTGCTCGCGTGCGGGAGCGGGAGCGGCAGGCCGGGAACGTGGTCTGCGTGGTCTGGTGAGTGCTCAATAAGGCAAGTGGGATGGTTTTTTGCTTGTGATTTTTGGGTTTGCAAGGGAGAGCTGTGAGCCACAGCTGCAGCGACAAAAGACGAGAGCAGACGAGAGGATATACCAACGAGAATACAGTAGTGGACCTAGAAAATGAGGTAGGAGAGAGAAATTGGATGTGGTCACGAGAGATACCGAAGAACAACGAGAGCAAGACGTGCAGCGTACTGCGATATTCGCCGACAAACAAAACATAGTGGGGTGACGTTGAGTGACACAGAGCAAGACGATCAACGGCGAGCAGAGGCACGCAATAGAGACATAAAGAGTGGCAGAGGGGACGTGGAACGTAGCATGTGCCAGCTAGAGGAAGCAACACAGTCAGAGCCAAAATGCCACCAACGATAGTTCACCTGCCCAACGGCCAGAACCTCACAGTAACACCCGTCTTCGGCGGCATCCAATTCAAAGCCAACGAGCTCACCACAAACCACCACAACGCTTTTCCACCGGGCTGGACAATTGTGCTCAATAGCGAGGATGACGAGGAAGATCACATGCCCAAGGCTTCTTCGTCTGCGCACACGAATGCCAGCTATGCGGATCCAGATGCTACACCAAAAGCAGAGGGAGCACCGCAGGAGAAGCGACACCATATCCATCGCTTCAAGAAGCCGACTTTGAGGAATGATCATCTGTTCATCTCCTCCATATCCAACCCGAGTTCGAACGAGTTCCGGCCCGCAAGCAGTCCCACAAGGCAGATCGCAATGATGCTCTGGGCGACATTATGGTGGTACTTCCACCAACCTCGTCCCTCACCTTACCTCACCACATCCGCTAGCGCCAAGACACCGGAGGAAGGCCGACCAAAGGGGGAATGGCGAGTCAATATCAACAAAGAGGGAATCTTCAAGGGCAAACACCTTCTCCCCAAACTCGAGCGCATGGGTCTCATAGCTTCTGAAGACTCAACAGTAGGCATCGACCCAGACGACGGGGTCGCGAAGTGTGGAGAGGGCTGGTGCGCCATGTTCGTCTCGCAGAAGTCTTTCTGGCAGCTCGACGCAAGGATCTACCTCTTCTCCCTCTCCCCAACCCAACTCAACTCCCCCTACCCTTCAGTAAGCCCCGCTATAAGCCGACCCGCAAGTCCCAACCGCAACGGACGAGTCGACAAAGTCGACAATGAAGGAACACTCCAAGCCGCCTCAGCCATCGCACCACACTTAAACCGCGCCAACACGCCCCCGGGGCCTTTCACGAGTAGTAGTCATCTCCCGACTTTCTACCCGCCGCCTCCGATTCAATATGTGTTTACCAATGGGATACGACATCCTGTCCGCCCGAAGCCGCCGAGGCAGGGAGAGACGTTTTATACGCGGTTTGTTCCCTCTTTGGGGCAGTATTTGAGTTTGAGGGTGGCGAGTTTGAGTAATAAACCTGTAGCGTACCGTGGGCCTTCTTCCACCACGGCTGCGCCAGATGCCGCGATGAGTCCAGGGACGAGAGAGAGTTTGAGGAGTGGTGGCAGCTCAGTCTCCGACTCCGCCGTCCCTACCATCAGCGGCCTAAACATACAAGACAACTCCAACGGCTCCATCTCCACCGATACCACGGCCATGACCGACACAGAACTGCTACACAAATGGATGAACGACCCCCGCGTCTCCTACTCCTGGGGCGAAGACGGACCGATCTCTCACCAGCAGGCTTTCCTCACCCACTGCCTTAGCTCCAAACACTCTTTCCCAGTCATCGGCTGCTTCGACGGCAAACCCTTCGCTTTCTTCGAGATCTACTGGGTGAAAGAAGACCGGCTGGCTGCTCTCGTGGGGAATGGGGTAGGTGATTGGGATAGAGGGCTTCACGTTCTGGTCGGGGAGCAGGAGTTCAGAGGACCGCATCGGATACGGGTTTGGTTGAGTGCGTTGGTGCATTATTGTTGGTTGGCGGATATGAGGACGAGTGTTGTGATGATGGAGCCGAGGGTTGATAATGAGAGGTACGTCTTCCTCTTTGATTTGGGGTTCCTTTGGGTTGGCTGGCCGGCCCGGCTGGGTGGACACGGTGGTCTGCTCCAGGGTTCACTCTGGTGAGATTGCTAACGTGTGATGGCAGGTTACGGAAGTACTGCGAGGACGTCGGGTTCTACAAGGAGAGGGAGGTTGGTTTTGCGCATAAGCAGAGTAATTTGCTGAAGATTCTGAGGGAGGCTTGGGAGGCGCCGGGGTTGTGATGGGAGGAGGTGTTATGTTACTCGGGAGGATATGGAGACGATGATGATGATGGTTGATGATGATGGACGACGATACCCAAGATCTATGTTGCAGATGAGTGCATGCAGTTGTTTGCTGTTGGAGCTGATGTTCAAGAGAGGTTTGACTCGAAGAAACTTGCATTTGCAGCGGGTAGCCAACAGACGGATCTCAGTCTTCGTCACGCACCACAGCTATACTGACACGGATCACGTAGAGTCGTTGAGCGAGATGCCCGCAGTCTTCTCCAGCTTTACCAGTGATCGGGTCCCTCAGTTCCAGGATATCTCTGTACGCTCTCCTATTTACATAAGCAAAGCCCTTCTAGCAATGCCTCTGGGGTTGTCCAACCGCAGATGCTGGATCATGAGTCTCAAGGTGGTTAAATTTGTTCCAGCAACAGGTTGGAGTCCAACCCAGCTCGTACGGCAGACGCTGTTTCTCTGCCTTGATGACAAGTGTCAGTCATCTTATCCGAGGAGGCGACGGGTGGAACAGCAGTAGGTGGTGGACTTGGACTTGGACTTACCAAACAGCCACCCCACGTAGGAGAGCGGCGCTACACCGGCTTGCCGGCTTGCCGGATACTGGATCGCCTTTCGATTCAATGGACAGGTCAAGCGGGGAGGCATGTCTATGTACGAACGCCGTGCTGGTCCCCGGTCCCCGGTCCCCGGATACCCGGATTCGCGTACCATTGTGACTCAGATACGAAGCGGTCTCCGCCATAGCTCAGCACCATCTGCCTTGGCTCATAGATGGACTTGCCCGGGTTCAGAGCCCTTTGCACTTTGATCCTGTTATACCGAGCCAGCGATGCCACAGGAATGCTCGTATTGTTCGTCCCATTATAATACGCTAGCACTCGAGCGAACTTTGCAATCGCCTGGACGACGATGGTATTGCTATCGGAACTAAGCGTTCACAGTGCCCGTAGCATTGCGGAACCGCTTCGCTTCGCCGGAGCGGGCGATCTGGTTATTGCGGGCTGTACGGAATCCATGACTACGGCAGCAATCGATGTGCGAACCGGATAGGAAGACAGAGAGGACTACGCTAAGAGATGTGTCCGCTACAGATTGGGTGGAGCAGTGATTGGGAGTTTAGTTTGGTATCTGATAACGGTGGATGACGTTCTAGTTGGAGAGATGGGATGTAATCATTGGAGCAACACCATGCAGGAGGAGCGACAGGTAGGGAAGGACATAGAATGGGGGGGGAAGGGCAAAGGCAGCGACGCAGTAGTGGAGACCGCAGGCTCACGACGTCGAGCAAAACATTTTGAAGCCTTCTAAATTTGACAAGCTCACAATCCCTCTATGTTTGGCCTTGCTGGCATTTACTTGTGCAATACAACTTCGTCTATCGCCTGAACCGTCGCGCCTTTTCCTTCACAACCAGCAAAAGCAAAACGTACAGCAGCGGGTATTCCCACGTTGTCACCAACCGTAGTACTAATCCGCCGGTTCGCAGCTTATGTATGGCAGAGCGGACGGGATGCCCAGTTCTCTGCGACCTGTGGCCGTACGTGGTGTTTTCGGGATTGTGGATGGTATAAGTACCAAAAAAGTCATCGTAGTGCCGGCGCCCTCCAATTCTATAGGTAGAAATCTGATGGGCATACTGCGGTGGCGTGCACCCCCGGTAGCATGCAGGGCCGCGCGGTGCTTCGGTCGGTCAGAGGTGAGGTTGAAATAGAGACAACAGTAGCAGCTGTTGTGACACCTCCGGATGTGGATGTGGACATCGGAGCTGGAAGTAGGCCGCAGTAGGTCTGATTCTGGCTTATCTGGAGGATTAGTCGCACTGGCCGCGCTGTTATGCTTGCTTCCTGTGGTGGTGTAAAGGGTGCGGAGGCAGAAGGGTATATCTGGGTTTCGGGTGCGGAAATAGAAATGAACGAGATGATGATGGCCGGACGACGTAAGTTTTGTACTTCGATTGCTACCTAAAGCTGCTCTTGTGCAACCTGCTTCCCATATGGTTCTGAGGCTAATCCCCTCGAGCATCGGTGCCACATACAATTGTCGATGTCATCGTAGCCAAAGGCCAGTGTAGCATCAAACATCTCGTTGCTGTCGCCAGTAGAGGAGCGGAGGCGTCTGTGCTGATAGAAGTACCACTTCACACCATCTTAAAGACTCGATCGTGCTTGCCAGAAGCCCTGTACTCTTTGAGCGCCTCCACCGCCTCCCCGAACATAATGCCGTACACGTAGCACGGGCCAATCATATTGTATAAGTCGCCGGAATTACGGAGAACAAAGGGCCACTGACCGCCGGGAAAGACAACAACAAGATCACCATTGCGCATACCCGACGGGCCAAGGCCTACAAGACCCGAATCCATAGTGAAGAATTTGCGATGCCTGCAAGATTGCACCATAGCATGCAAGTACTGCTTAGCAGCTACTGTCTTATCCGTGCTGCCGAACGGTCTTGAGTCCCAGTCGTGCGAGTTCTGCGGTAGAGGCAGCGACCCGTACTTCTGCAGGTATAGTCGAAGCGCGAGAAAGTCACACCTTGCATCGAAAATATAGGCAAAGCCGTCGTCGTGTGATTGCCCGGCAATCAATGTCGCTGCTAGGACGGTTGTCGGATCGGGCGTTTGGAAAGATGTCAGTGCTGTCCTGCACATATGTAGTGCCTCGTCAACGAAAGTGAGAAGCTCTGTGCCCTGACTGTACCCCTGGTATGGGTACGACACTCTGGCGTCGGTTATAGAACCCACTTTGAAGCCCTTCATGCGGAGAATCTTCGGGTCCTCGTCATTCCGGAATTGGGCTCTAAGGTACTCGGAAACGGAGTATATATGATCCTTGGGGTCCTGACCAGCCCTGAAACCGTGATGAAAGCGACGTGTGATGGTGCCGGCGAGGTGCCAACGAGGCACCCAAGTAGGGAGCCAGCTTTCGCTTTCACCTACGGTGTCCAGATCCACGAGCGGTGATAAGCTGCCAGTCTCCTCCAGCACATATCTCGCTGCGTCTCGGTAGACTTCCGGTAGAGATTTGTTGTAGTCTGGCTGCAGTGAGGATGAAGGCAACGTACCGGCTTTTACTCTCAAAGCTTGGAACATGCCCGATAGCGCAAAGATCCGGTCTCGAGGATCTTTCGCTCCAAACGACTTGAACCGGTCAATGATGGTAAAGATTGTGTCCAGGCCCCTAGGAACGGGGAGTGGAGCATTCCACCGTTCAGTGTGCATTGCAAGACGGAAAGCGTTGGCTGTATCCCACCAATTTAGGGTGTCTGGAAGTTCGCGTCTCTCGCGCCACAAGGCTATGGCTACCATCATCAGTAGGTTGAAGTCGACTTCTGCTGCGCCGCAGTAACAAACGTTCGATACGGCGAGTGTCACTTCTTGGACAACCCAGATACGGCTGAACCACGGATGGTTGAACAGGCGGAACAGAGTGCTGATCGAGGAGCTGACGTCGACCTGAGCGTAGGTCTCTGTGTAAGGTCTGTGGTGGGGCCAGCCTCTTAGTGGGGATAAGTCCCACTCAAGAGAATCAGAACTTGCGTGAGTAAACAAGGTAAAGCTTGTTTTGGCCAATATGGGCACAATGTGATCCATGGCATGGGTCAGGGCAGTCGCTTCGGGTAACTTGTCGTCGTCGACCAGACATATGAGATTCCTCCGGCCTTTTCGGTAAATGTCGCTCATCATCGAGACCTGCTGATTTCGTTCCTCAACCTCGTCCTGGTTGATGCAGATTGCGTCAATCCACACCACGCGCCAGCTATGTCCATGGCGCACACGACGAAGGGCTTCTGCCGCGCTCCGGTGGATGTCTACCCTCGTCCCTGACATGATGATAGAGTCCCGCTGGCTTATGTCGCCCCAGCGATACGAGATGGTCTCGTATAATGGTGAAGGCTGTGATGTCAATGAGGCATGGTACAGCTGACATTCGATAGCTTGCGACCCCTTGCCCGGTAATACTCGCAAGAGTCTGATCTCACTCTTCTGAGCATCAAGCGGCTTGTATACGGTCGAGAGCTCGTCCGTACGAACCCTCTTCTTGGGCCTGGAATCCATCCTGTGTTAGTGGCTCCAGAATAGGCGTGTCTGCCACAGCGCCTGCGCAAGGTACACTAGAGAGACCTTACGATGCAGCTAGCAGCAGAGAGAGCCAAGCTCATGGAGGTTGATCGGCTATACACACGAGTGCTTCACCCTAGCGTATAGACCGGCAGTAAGGCTGAATCAGGTGATGGATATCCACGTGATCGAAATCAAGCTTGCAGCAGTGTTGCAAGGATCGGAAGGTTCGTCGTTCGCCTTTAGTCAATCCAGGCCAAGGTCTCGGAGTAAAATACCGACGTACGCGGAGTGAGCTCAAGTCAATGTGAAGCTCATCCTGCCGCGTTATCGAATCGAAGGGTTGTACCGTCTCGGAGCCCGAAATCTGTGCCTTCCGGTAGTGCGCGCCTCGAACGCGAGATGGAAGAATACGCGTAGTGAATGGGAGATCAGATAGGAGAAGGATAGGAAATTGGAAGTCAGCATAGCCCCGAGCATATGAAAGAGAAAGGAGACCTGAGAGGGTGACGTATGGTATGAGGCTGCACTGCATTGCACAGCCTGAATGAGCACGCCACTGCGTGCCGCCGCTGCGCAGAATCATCGCGATCCGTGGGTCGCGACAATCTCAGGCGTTGTACGCCGACGCTCGCTGGCTGTTTCTGAACTGGCGCGTTGTAGCTTCTCCGGTGTCAAGGGGAAGGCTGAGAAAGGAGGGAGAGGATGGTGACGGAGAGGAGCGAAGGCCGTCTGCCCAAAGCGGTAAGCGCGAGCGGGATCTCCCGCGATATCTCTTGGCGCACCGTCTCTGCAATTCGAACATCTCGAAAATCTTCCAAGTCACGATTGAACAGCGCAGGCACATCGACAACCACCCTTTCGACTAACCCTCCAGCAAATCGACAAGATGGTAAGCAGCAACGACCCAGGATAGCAACCTAGTTACAAGCCTCTGCTATCCGCTCAATGCGCGATCAGCTTGCTGTAGCAATGACCCCAAACCGCCAGACCATGTCTCTTCGGAGCATTGGCACTGTGCACAAAGGCTTGAGCTGCCTCTCATGTCA
>JAKLLW010001119.1:0-18650 GCA_022814695.1 Neocatenulostroma microsporum | reverse complement strand
TCGACCCGAGACACTTCACGATCAGTCTCTCCTTGCTCGCCAACAGCACCTTTTCCTCCACCACGATTTTCAGTGACGGACCTCGCGGCGCAATTCGCGGACCAAAGACTGCGGACTGGCTCGCAGATATGCTACGACTCTTGCGAAGCCTACGCGAACAACGATGACGATTCTGGCTGGACTGTGCCTTCGATAGAACAGGAGGGGACCATGGCTCCGATCTCCCGCTCGCGGACATTCCCACAACGACATGCGCGAGCACATTCGCCAACCCAACGATTACGACGACAAGACAACGCACGATTACTGTGCTCAACTACCCACCACCGGGACATTGCGGCGCTCGTAGCTCGCATGGTCCAATCGAGCGACCAATGCTCTGTGTCACCACCGGACGCCATCGCATCTGCGGCGATTACAGAAGACGACGAAGGCTATGACAGCAGCGAAGGCTCTACCACCCTTACACCCATACAGTCGCGGCGGTCAAGCATGGCTGTCGGCAACAGACGGATAGACAACAGACGATCATCAGACATGAAGAAGACTGGCGCCTGCGTCAGCAAAGCTACGCGCATGAGACGCGATAGAGGACACTCGCGGATACGGAGTTCAGAGAAGGCATCATGAGCTATATGATACCCCTGCATTGGGAGGATGGCGGACAGCCCTGTGATGTGTAGATGACGGCGTTTGGGTGTACAGCAACGAGCTCTCGCGTCGGTGGACGTTTGCCGGGCATGGCGCGATTTGCAGCCGCCGGATACGAAATGCGCTTCTACTGTGTATATATCTCATCAAAAGCTGCTCGAATGAGAGCATGCCATCTCCAAACCTCTGAACCATCCGACATCGTGGAGCGTGCTTCAAACTTTTGCACGAGCC
The DNA here is from genome assembly GCA_022814695.1 of Neocatenulostroma microsporum. NCBI lineage: Eukaryota > Fungi > Ascomycota > Dothideomycetes > Mycosphaerellales > Teratosphaeriaceae > Neocatenulostroma > Neocatenulostroma microsporum. The sequence goes on along the minus strand of JAKLLW010001119.1, from coordinate 17,765 downwards.
AAGCGATTGTGAACGCTATGTCCCACCCTATGTTCCGCGCCAACGTCTTCTCTTCTCTCTACATCGACCGATCGTGCAGACCTCACAATGAGCGACGATCTGTGAGGCGCATGGAGATGGGCCGAAGAACCGAGTCTGCAGTCTGCAACTGCAGACATGGTGCGGAGTAAATCGCCCGCTCACAAATGGCTAGGTAGCTATTGGCGAGCTCGTTTCATCACACGAAGTCTACACTTCACGGCATGCAATGGCGGACTCTGGCGACTACGATCTCAGCAAACCCATCCAAGGGACCGGACTCCGCCAAGGCCTGACGTCCTACGGCGATGCACACTTCTCTCTCTTCCTCCGCAAGGTCTTCATCAAAGCGGCCGGATATGGCGAAGATGCTCTTTCGAGACCTATTGTTGGTATCATCAACACGGCCTCTGGCTTCAATCCATGTCATGCCAACGTTCCACAGCTTGTCGAGGCAGTCAAGCGAGGCGTACAACTGCATGGTGGGCTAGCCATCGACTTCCCGACGATCAGTCTACATGAGTCCTTCGCAAGTCCGACGAGTATGTTCCTGAGGAATCTGATGTCAATGGATACGGAGGAGATGATCAAAGCCCAACCAGTAGACGTCTGCGTCATGATCGGTGGTTGTGATAAGACAGTACCGGCGCAGCTTATGGGCGGGTTGTCTGCTAATAAGCCGGTATTGCCTCTGGTCACTGGACCCATGATGCCTGGTTCATTCCGTGGTCAGCGTATTGGAGCATGTACGGATTGTAGGAACAATTGGGCTGCGTATCGGGCTGGGGAGATGGATATGGAGGATATCGTGGGCATCAATGAGGAGCTTGCGCCTACTGTAAGCCTTGCGGGTTCGCCATCCCCAAGCTGAGCTGATAGGTCGAGTAGGTAGGGACTTGCGGTGTCATGGGAACCGCGAGCACAATAGCTTGCATCGTAGTTGGACTCGGTCTGATGCCCTTCGGTGGCGCTTCAGCACCTGCCGTCTCTTCCGCGAGAATGAGACTCGCAGAAGAGACTGGCGCGATCGCTGTCGCCACAGCCGCCAAGCTTGACGAGCGAAGACCACAGTCCGTCTTATCGAGGGAGAGCTTCCTCAACGCCATCACGGTCCTACAAGCCATAGGAGGCTCCACGAACGCCGTCGTGCACATTATGGCGATCATCAACCGGCATCCAGACGTGGCAGGAACCATCACGCTGAAGACGTTCGATGAGATTGGTAGGAAGACACCACTGCTCGTTGACCTGAAGCCTAGTGGAGACAACTACATGAACGACTTCCACAACGCTGGCGGCATGACGGCTTTACTGCATACTCTACGGCCACTGCTGCACCTAGAAGCCAAGACCGTAACAGGAGAGACACTGGGTGAGAGGCTCGATGCAACACCCTTCAAACCCTTCCCTTTCTCCACAGATCTCATTCGCCCGCTGTCAGATCCTTTGTATCCTAGCTCCGCCCTCGTCACGCTATATGGCAACCTCGCACCCGGCGGAGCCATCCTGAAAGCCGCTGCATCCAAGGACAGAAGTCTACTGGAGTACGAAGGCCCTATCGTAGTATTCGAGAACACCGCCGATCTAGCTCTCCGCGTCGACCGCGACGACCTACAGGTCACGCCACAGTCTGTACTCGTGCTGAAGAGTATCGGACCCATCGGCAACCCGGGCATGCCAGAAGCAGGCGTAATACCCATCCCGCGAAAACTGAAAGGCGTCAAAGATATGCTGCGGCTCTCAGATGGTAGGATGTCCGGCACTGCCGGCGGCACAATCGTGCTGCACATATCGCCTGAGTCTGCTATGGTAGATTCGCCATTTGGCATTCTACGAGACGGGGATGTAGTGAGATGTAGTGTCTCCGAGAGATCACTGGAGGTGAAGCTGAGTGATGAGGAGATTGCGGATCGCGTGAAGGAGAGTACAGAGAAGTTAGAGAAGGATGGGCAGCAAGTGAGAGGGAAGCGGATTGTCGGCCAGAAAAGAAGAGGGTATAGGGGGTTGTATGAGGCACATGTCAATCAGGCTGAAATGGGTGCTGACTTTGACTTCTTGACTGCCGGTGGTGCCGGCGAAGATGAGCGGAAAGACCCTACGATCGACAATGCCGCGCCATAGAGCTGTCCGTCTGACCAACAACCATCAAGCCCACTGAGGCAATGCTCAGCGTCAGAATTACAACACCGAAAGAAAGTAGCCGAAGACAGGCTTGACGGTCATAGAACTCTGCGGTAAGTGCTGGCTCACTCTGTCAACCCTTGCCGGTGTTCTTTCTTTACCCTCAGCTGAAACACAAAGCCAGCGCTGCGCCTTTTGACTGCCTGTGAGCAGCTGCCTCCTACATATGAGCACAGCACCACGCTGCTCTCAGTCAGATTTAGCAACTTATCATGTCCGACGACCGTGTTCACCAACTCGAAGCCGCACTGGCCGCAGCAAAAAGCGAAGTGACCGTCCTTCAGGGAGAGCTCGCCAAGCACAATGACTCCGGAGAAGGCACCAAACAAGGGGAGTCACCAGTTGCAGGATTACAAGACGACAAGAAACTGTTTCGCTTTCTTGACCTTCCGCCTGAACTCAGAGACGCCGTCTACGACCATTGTCTCCAGGTTGCGAAGGTGTTTACCAGATGGAAGGGCGGTGTGCCGACCGATGATCTGCGCTTCCAGTATCTCTACGGCCACGAGGAACTTATTCCTGCCCAGCCAGAAGTACAACTGCTCCGAGTTTCAAAACAGATCAGCAATGAAGCTCTCAAGCGCTTGCTGTCCATGAACGTCATGTACGCCACGCCGAAAGACGCCAGGTCACCGGTCCTCTTAAAAACGTTCACGATTGCAAAGACCGGACCCACTGACGGGCTACCCAAAGCGCGGATCAGTGTTGCTTTCGATTCGCGGATCTTCGATCTGAACAGACACTTCGAAGTCGATCTCAGGTGGGTGCACGGCGACTGGAGAATCCATCCTCAACAGACCGCAGATGAATACAGAGCGGCGATGCACTCACGCCTGATCGAGTCGCTGTTCGAAGTCCATTGGTACTCATTGATCGATAGCCTCCAACAGGCCAGGACAACGTACATGGAGATCAACCTGCAGAACTGCATGTGTCCATGCCACTGCGAGCGTCTCGATTTGTGCGTCGCAGATAAGCTAGGCACCTGGCCCACGAGCAGGATGGACAACATGCCGGACGAAATACGCTTCTTAGGCATCATTGACAGGGAATCTTGCTACGAGGTCCGCACCAAGTTCTTGGAGGGATTGCCGGCTGGATGTCGGGCGCCAAAGGTGACGTTCGCAGGTGGATTGCCCGGTATCGATGATTTTGACGGCTCTTCGAAGTGGTATGGCCCAGAAGATTTCATCGATGGCGTGACGGAGGCAGAGCACACGGGTGGCGAGGCTGGAGCGGCTCGGCGTGCAGCAGGTTGTTTGGGCTGAGTTGCTTTTGGTATCATGGCATGTGTACATCGTAGTATACACCTGGAGTGGCGGGAGTGATTCATTGAGCCTCGAGAAGGCGGCGTTGTCTTCTGTGTAGTTGAAGCCCTCTTCCGCCCTCTCATGTCAATGCCGTTATCCACAAGGAAGGACATCTTACCCACAGTGGACTCAGAACGCAAAGTATATTGTCATTGACATCGAGATTCGGACGTGGTTATTGCTGAATTACATGCATATAGCTATACACTGATCTGTTGTCTATACTATTTTCACCTCCGGTGGAGTGCTCGGCCGTATACATTCATCTCCATTACGTGGATTGGATGCCATGTAGATATGGTCCAAGTCTCGCACCTCGTTGCTCTCTCGATGATAGGTGTTGATGGCCATCGACGATCCTTTCATACTCTGTCTCCAATAACTGCCGCGCGACGTGTACTCCAATGTCGCTTTGCGGTTCAAAGCACGCAATTCATCTTCACTCCAGGCGCGCGTCCTTCTTCTCGACCCGTCGTTGCCGGACGCACAGACTGTACTGCTTGACTGGTGCTCTTAGCAAGGAGAGGTGAATTCAGCAATGTGCCACGCACGAGGACCGCGCAAACAGTCGGCGCGGCGGGCCTAATGATGGAGTTACCGCTGTATTGGTATGCTCATGTGATAGCTCGCTTGAAGAAGTGCACGGTCGAGACTTCTACGACGCCTGTTGAAGATGTCTAACCTTTGGGGACCGGCGCATTGACGGGCGCAGAGTTGGTGTCCCCGCGAGTCCGCTGACATGTTCTCCAGAAATGGATGCCGGGTAGTGATTTATTCGCTGCATGGAAAATCAAGCTTATGTGACGAGTCCGAGTACTCCAGCAACAATTGCAGCAGCTGGAACTGCCATTTTTTGGTAAGATGTGACCTGGGCTGCGCTGCCGCTGGCCGTAGCAGTGGCCGTCTGGGTCAACGTCATCTCCGGGATCGTCGCGGTGGAGGCCATGACGGTGGCTGTGCCAGATATGGTCGCCGTCTGTGTCGTCGCTGTAACATACTGGTACTTTACACCCTCGAACTTCTTGCCACTCGCGCCACATAACGAGGAGTCTTTCAGACCGTCGGTGGAGTACAGAACCATCGGTTGGCCTTGGCTGATGGGTAGAGTGACGTTGCCGCCATTGCCAACGGTGTAGGTCTTGCAAGACAAAACCTCCGTCAAAGATGTGCCGCTGCTGTATCCGACATCGCCGACTGACAGGTCCAGGCTCCAGTCTGGCATATCCTCGCCGCTGTTCGTGAGAACCGTGATCACCGACGATCCTGTACCTCCTCTCGCCATGGCGATAGTGCCCGCGTCCTGGTGAATGAAGCTGCTCAAGCCCAAAACGTAGCTCTCGTTGGCCGCGATCACATGCTTGCGCAGTGTGTTCAAAGTCGCTGTCTGCTGATACATCGGAGCGAAGACGTCCAATCCGGACTCCCAGAGAGGTTCGCGGTTAGTGAACGGGTTCGTGCCGCCACTCATGTGCTGTTCTTGGCCTTGGTACATGATCGGTATGCCATCTGACATGATCACGTATGCGGCGACGTTCTTTGCCAAGGCAAGATCCTGGGTATGATTGGCGAATCGTGGTACATCGTGGTTCCTGCGTGATGTTAGAATAATCATGGCAAAACCTGCGGCGGTGTACATACTCGCTGAAAGTAGTGAGAGATGTGGTGTCCTTGCACACCTGCCTTTCAGATTCGATCATCTTTACAAGGTCCTCCAGATCGCCACCCGCGAAGCTATACGTAAGCGGCCAGTATTGCGGGTAGTTGATGACACTCCCGACAGTCTCCTGCCACTGGCAAGCTGTCGTCTCATTGGACAAGTAGACTTCCGCAGTTCCAAATACGCCAGCCGCCTTCATGAAGTCTGTGAAGAATTCCGGCTCGACGTTGGCACCGGCATCGATACGCAAGCCGTCGAGACTGTAGTTAGCCACCATCTCCCCGATCCAGGTGCCGAACATATCCTGGACATCCTGTTCCTCTGTTCGCAGATCCGCGAGTGGTGTGTTCCAGCTGCCGAGCCAGCATTGTTCCAGGCTAGTAACGTTGTCTGCTGAGTAGTCCATTTCGCAGTAAGGGTGGTAGTGACTGACGTCGTTGAACGGCTTCAGAATCGAATAATCGATGCCGGGTGGACCGCCGTTGATAGCGTAGAAGCCCATGTGGTTCACAATGATGTCCATCATGAAGAACATGCCTCGATCGTGCACGGCGTCAATCAACGCATGCAGATCCTCCAAGCTTCCAAATTCATCATTCAAGATGTAGAGGTTCTGCTGCCAGTATCCTGCGTAGCTCATGCCATCTATGGTGACCTGCGGTACTTGGGCGACCACAGGCGAGATCCATATCGCGTCGAAGTTCATGCCTTGGATGTAGTCCAGATTCTGCATGATGCCGCGCCAGGAGCCGCCGCAGTACGGGCCGATGAAGGTAGGACAAGGAGTCCATAGAGCCTCGTCTGCTACTGAGAATCGGTCGGTCATGACCTGGTATATCGACCTCTTCCTCCATTCTTCCACTCCAGCGCCATATCCCAAGCCAGCGTACGACAGAAACAGAGAGGCGATCGTGAGGGCGCCCGAAGGCGCGAAAGCAAACATTATGGATTATGGACAAACGAATGTGAGTGTACAAGATGTACAGTACAAGAAGGAGGGTAAATAGCACGGTAGGATGGAAGGAGTGGATCGCCGTACTCACACAACAGAAGCAGAAGCGTCGAAGAAGAGACCCAGGCAACACGACAGCGCCATGGGTCTTTGCTTATCACGCGGACGGTCGTGCCGGCCGTCCATGGGCGGTGGATCATAGGAGAGGAAGCGAAAGAGGGCTAACGTCGGCAAGTAATTTTACAACACGAGCGAATTGGGACGCTATGGCTTGGACGAGGCGCGAACCCCGTCGAGATCGCGTGGGCAAAAAGCGAGCTTGTGCAGGTCCCAACGCTAGCAGGCACGAATCCGTGGTGTCTCATGCTCCTGACAGGCTGGTTCCTGGTAAGCTCCGCGCTCGTGTTGTGGAGAGAGTTCGCAACAGTGTTCAGGGGCAACCAAAATCTTTCCGATCTCCGGTGCGACGTTTGTTAGCGATAAGAATTGAGTTTTGCGATTTGGAGCCTACACACGCGGCGTATTTGTTGCGCACAAGACGGCACAATGGGGGCAGCTCGCATGGCCAGCAACCAGGCAGTGCAACGTCTTACACGAGTAACGACAAGCATGTCTTAGTACAACGATCATGATGCCGAAAATACCGGATCTGCAATGGCCAGATTGATTGGAAATGATTGGCCCCTGCGGGCTCGTAAAGTGCAGGGGCCAGGGTTGACGATGGACCAACGGCCCGCGCTAGCGACTACGAGAGTTGACAGGCCTCGTCTCGCCAGCGGCCAAAAAAGCCACGATGCCGAAGCCCGGGTAAAGGAGACCCAGGGAAAAGGCAGCGACGACGACGACCTCCGTGTGCGAGTTGTGCAGCCAGCCACAGCGCACCTCGCGTCCAGAAACTCGACCAAAGTGCGGCCTGGAAGACTTCATGCAAGCAGAACATGTGGGGTTTTGCCGGCAGGCTGGTTGGATTCTGTCTCATGATGATGGCGTTGCACGACAGTCGAGGCAGAGTGCATGTTGCACATCTCCGTAAAAGACTCGGTCATAGTGTTGCACACGCAGATAAACATTCACTCGATGACTGGAAGCGACAGAACGTTACAAACCCGCGCTGTCATTGTATCTGCCGGAGACAGGACAAAGGCGAAGAAGAACCACTTGGCGAACGACCTCAGCCTTGCTCGGTTTCTCCGTTGTGTTGTGGTCTTCCGCCTGGTCCTCGTTGTTACCGCCTCTTACAGGTAACAGCAGCTCTGGCTGTCGCTACGGCGCATAGTCCATAATTGTCATGGTGTTGGACAACACTGAGGTTGCTGAGGAGCCGTAACGAAGCTTCCGTACCTGCATGAAGTATTGAAGCTTATGCAAGCTATGCTGTTGACAGGAAAGATGGAGATGTATCTCCATGTCTCCGCAACTTGCAACTTGCAAGAGTAGCCGGTATAGACACAGCAATCAACGACCATACAGCCGATCGAGGCCGCCAATCAGCACTGTTAACCTCCGAATGTCTGATCGCAAGCTTTGAAGACGCCTACGTCTCCCAAAGTATATCTACGTATGAGCTCCATCCGCTCCATGCCGCTTATTATCGCGACTCAATCATCGTGAGCTTTGTTGTTCCTCGCTGCTCTCGCCAACCGCAAGAATATGTGGTACACGCACAGCGATCAACAACTACAGCCGAGTCACGGCTTGCGTTGCAGCTCGCCCTGGTGGCTTCCTCAAAGGAGAGAGGTGGCCAGGGCTGTACTGGCGTGATATCCGGTTCTGGCGCTGTGATGACGGGCGCCTCGAGGCCATTGTCGCATTTGAACACCTCAACAACAAACAGAAGGAGCAGAGCATGGGTAGTATTGCGTTACGCAACCGCAACCGGATGACCGCACGCCTCTGCAGTCCGAAGAACATCGACAATCTGCTTCTCTCAGTACCACATCGACTCTTGGCGCGGGCTATTGCGCAAGGCATAGTCGACGGCGATCCATTCGCTCACGACATGAAGTACATCAACATCAAGCCATGTCTTGCCGACACTCCTGTCTTCACCGATCTGTCCGGCGTTCCTATGACGGCAAAGCGTGCGTCGAAATGCCTAACAGCAGCTGCTCGGGCCTATGGCTACTCTCCTATGACTGGATTCAGAGCTATACGGGCTGCGGGAGCAACAGACCTCGTTCGTCTCGTGGGTTTACGGACAGCGCAGCGTGTCCTTGGCCATGACCCAAGAACATCAACCTTAATCCTCTTCTACCTTTTTATGGAGAACGACCTCGACCTAGTCGCTATCATAATGGGAGAAGAGATCGAGGAGGGAGGCTACTCTGCAGCTATGCGTGCAGACCACCCTCTTGCACTTTCGACAACGGCCCAACCGCTGTCGCCCGACGCCGAGCGTGGTATTGCGTTCATCTTAGAGCGCCTCCAGCATGCGAATCCCGACTGGCCTGCCGCTCATGTACGGAGAGAAGCTATCCGCGTCCTCCGGCGTTCGTTCCAACGCCATCACCAGCAGCCGCTTACTATGTCGCAATCACAAGAAGCGCGAAGCGAGTACTCATCCGAGCGTTTCGCTGAGCAACTTCTCCAGGACATCAAACCCAGCAATCCATTCGGCGACGACACTGCGCGGGGGAGTGTCGAGGCATCCGAGCATGCTACACCGACATCCGAGCATGCTACACCGGGTAGCATACGAATAGAGGCCGGTTCACTGCCTCCAGCATGCTAGCATGCGTCCGGCCCTCAATGCCTGACATGAGTCCCACATCTTCCACACGGCCGACTGTGAATCAATCACTCCCGCTGTTGTTATCACCTCGTCCTCTTCAAGAGCCAGACTGTGAGGTCATGCAGTGTGCTTCGCAGCATGCAATGGTCCAATGCAGCAACGCCGAGATCGGGCGCTTGAGGCCATGGAACTGCCATTGCGGATCCATCCTATACGTCCATCGTGGCAGCATCTTCTTCAGCCTTCGCCACTAAGGTGAAAAAGGGTCAGAATCTTCCATGAAGCTTTCTAGTCCAAGGTAATAGAGTGCCACCTTTCGCGCCGACGCAAATAACATGAGGAGATATCAGAGTATGATGACAGGGAGCAGTTCCGGCACTATGAATGGGTCGTGAATGATATTCTACATCCAGAGGACGATGACGACGACGAACAGAGCAACCGTGAGCAAGATAGCTGAGCCCAAAGTGATGACCCAGAAGCGGTAGTCTGGCAACCCGCCGAGTATTCCTGATGTTCTGATGCGCTTGGCTGCTTTCCAAGATGCGATGTCTGGATCATAAGACGTTAGTCCGCTCTCTGTAAGTTGGGGTGAAGTCCGGGAACGTACCACTGGTAACCAATACCTCCAAGCCGTCGTACTTTATATCCTCTTGTGGCAGAGTGCCGAAAATGCCACCTGCCTTGGCCGTCTCCTCTTCTGTCGGTTAACGTGCTGACCACCATTTCATGGTGCAGTTGAAGGTGGTATGGTAGGTGTTGCCAACAGTCTTCAAGTGTCGGAGACAAGCACCGCGCTTCTATGGTCGGAGCGAAGTAGCATTGTCCAACAGAAACACGATTTTATTGAGAGCCTTATCACTTGCATCTCGGTCTGTCGTTGGCGAACAGGCAAAGCGCGCCTGCATGTACCCTACGTCGCTCGCATTGCGGCGGTAGCGGAAAGTGACGGCCTCGCCGCCGTCAATGGTCTTCCCCTGAACTGGTCCGGCGGGTAAGACCAGGACAAGATCGGGCGACTGGCTGCGGAAGTTCTCACTTCCTACGAGAAGTCCGGTAGGTGTGACACTCAGTTCCATGTTCATTGCATGCAGGTAGCCCTTCTGCTTCGGGAAGCGTGGCAGCCAGTCTGCAGGAGATGGTGCGCCTTCGGGTCATTGGGTAAGACTGGTGTGTCCAGCAGCATGCCGAGTGGGATACGCTGCATCGAACCTACTATGACCTTCAATCTATCTTCTATTGGTACCTGCAGGACCTCCAGAACGCTGATGTCCAGCATGTTTGCCAGTATGGTGTGCATATCCTCCGGCAAAGAGCTGGTCTTTCCGATGAAGTCGTTCCAGACCTGGCAGAAGTGGGCCCCTCCCGAGAATAATGTCGTCTCGTTCTCTAATATCAAAAAGTCAAGAAGTTAAGAAACGTTCGACGGCCATGCTCAATAACTCCCGCCCGGTAGAGCACAGCGCCTTCGTTCAGTCTTCCGCAACATAGTCGATCAGCTCACCAGATTCGCGCCTGTTGGGTTTGGCAAAGCGCTCCGCTTCCACAACGCTTAAACGTGGCTCCTTCCATGGCATGATGGCATCCACAAGACAACATAGCGGAGACTCAGCAGGCGTAAGCTCCTGAGGCGTCCAGTATCTCGATCGCCATGCGCAAAGGCTCATTCTCCCACAAGCTCTAGACGTTCGGTCTTCGAGGTTAGTCGTTGTAACTTATAGTCCAGTATAAGGACATTCGATGCTAGCACGTACATGGGCACCATGCTCGCGATCGCCGAGCGTTTGAGCGCGAGAGAACGATGGTCGTAGACAGCGACGACCGGGACACAGTACACATCAAGCTTCTCGTGTCTCTTCTGGCTTGAAGGCTCTGGGCTACGCTGAGTGAAGTTGCGCTTGAGGTATCGCAATGTGTTCCCTACGGTCCCGGGATTGTCGTTCATTGTGTGCCACCACACGTTGCAAGTTACTCATGAGCATCCTCAGCTGACAGGAAGGTAGGTAGTTGTGCTCCAGACACCCAAGTCCGTCGGCCCGTAGATGCGACACGGCAGAATATTGTGAGTTAAAATCTGCTCGGACATACTTCAGCACATGTCCGCCATTGGGTTCCAGTTCTGCGTGCAGAAGCGGAATGCCTCCAGACTCCGATATGTCGAACATTGCGCTGCTATTCGAGGTCTTTGCTGGGTCACAGTCGCAGCCAGGGGTTGCATGCCTGCCCTCAAATCCTGGACGTATATCCTATGCAGTGCAGCCCACGTTCGGGTCGTCATTGCAAGCTGTATGATCAGCGGCGTCCGGTCTCCGTAGACAACTTAGGAAGTACAAGGTCGCAATTGAATACGAACGGCAGAGATGCAAGGCTTGCTTGGGGCACCAGTCTTGTTCCGGACGGAAGTGGCGATTTGATGGTATCGAAGACGGCCGTAGTCGGATATTTGTACGATTCGTACGATACATCCATCGGTGGTCCCAGCCATTTGCGCGGCACAAAGGTTGAAGTGCTTCAATCAGCGCTCGTAAAGATAACAGAACTATTGGAAGAGGAGTTCCGGACTCAGCAGTGCCAGAAAGCCAGATTTCGATGTCGTCAAGTTGGTATGAAGCATGCATACAACGCTGTCGTATATTTTGTGCCTCTTGCTCTGCCTTGCGGCTGGACCAGCAGGCAAAGAAATGTTGCTTGCACTGTACCAGCGTCCACAGCTTGGACGAACATAGAGTTACCTCGCTGCCACTTTGATTGATGAAGTCAGACTCATGGAAATCAGTGTCGAATACTGCTCGCAGCAGGCCAAAGTGTAGCCAATGTTGCAGCAGCTCGGGTATCTGTAAGTGGGTAAAGGTCCGGTACTTTTCGAGACGCAAGTAGCGCTGACCACAGTCTTCATACGTCGTGAACCCTCTGCGATTCCGGGAAGGTGCTGGAGTCAAGATCGTCGTAGTAACGGCCGTCTGGCAAGGCGACACCTAGTACCGGTTATCTTGATATCCGGTGGATCGCCTCCGGCTCATTGTAGCATGCCTTTCAGAATCTTGATTTATGATGCTCAGGAGGAGGTAGTTAGAAGGGCAGCACATGGGAACACGAGCTTACGGCCTGGTGGCGCACGAGGCTTGCAGATAAGGCTGAGGCAGCCTTCAGCCGCTCTGCTAGCATCGGCCTCCCGTAATGGACACTGACGGCCATCCTTACCTACCTTTAGAGTGGTGTGCGCATGTCGGCTTCAGCGGTGGTCGGGAGAGTCAAGGACCTCACTATGTGTGGAAAGATGAGTGTCGTGCTGTGGGGTGCTTAACGACGAATGCAGTCCCGTCACGAAAAGTGGGGCAGCCTCGGCGCGTCTCTGACGCGTTCCTTCCCAGAACGTCATGTCACGAACAACAACTCTCCGACTCAACTACGTTACCCATTCTTGCGATGTCGTCGCCACTCGCAGTGAAGCGCCGGAAGCTCAATGATGCTTCGCGCACTCTCGCAAAGCCGTTCAAATCTCCCATGCGAGGCGCGCAGCCCGATCGCACGCCACTGAAAGAGAGCAGCAATGTCGGCAACATACCCTACACACCCAGCACCCTCGCTCATACCGTGAACTCGTCATCAATCACCCGCGACCAACCCACACCACAAAAGAAGCCTACAACCACCGCACCAAAAGCAACACCCATCCGCAAACCCCAGTCGTCCTCTCGTCAGACTTTCACACCCTCCTCCTCCAAACGCAAAGACCCAGCCGAAGTCGCCGCCCAACGCAGCATCACACACCTCGAACTAGCCATCCGCACCCTGCGTAACGACATCGACACGCTCACCCAATCCCACTCCCTCCTCGCTTCAACCACCGACGCCGACCTCGAGCTCCTAACCGAAAAATGGCGTCTCGCCTCCCAACAAGCAGCCGAAGAACTCTTCGGCGCCGTCAAAGAACGTGTATGTCGAATGGGCGGCGTGCAGGCGTGGAGGGAACAGGAGAAGAAGAAGTTGGAGCGCAGTATGGGCATGGGGGAGTTCAAGGAGGAGGTTGTAGAGGATGATGATGCGGATTGCGAGTTTGATAGCCAGGGGGAGGAGCTGCCGGAGGAGGAGGTGGAGTTTCGGAAGAGGGAGAAGAGGAGAGTTAGGAGGGAAGCGGAGGAGGCTGCTGATCCGGGGGATGAGAGGGAGAATGAGGTGGAGACGGGCGGGAAGGGGAAGGGCAAGGTTTGGATGGAGGAGGGGAAGGAGGATGATGTGAGTTTGCTTTCTTCGAGTGATGAGGTTGGGTGTGAAGACGCTGACTATGGCTTAGACGTTCACGGTCGACATGATGCTACGCTCGCTCAATATCGAGCTGGATGTGATTGGGTACGACAAGCAGGCGCAGAGATGGGTCTAACGACCATTCGGCGCCTTACATGCTTTGATATACGGGACGGGTTTATGTTTTGATGGCTTATGATACCCTCTATGTTGCTCGAGCAAAGGCGACTCTGTTTCGTATGCGAATTCTTCAATCCCGAGACCAATAATACACTTTGCCTTCTCAAGATCGAGACGCCTGTTCACATATACTGCTTGGGGTAACGACGAACAGGGAAAGGAAAGGCTTTGCCATCCTGATCCATTCCAAATCAAAGCAGACGAAGCACGACTGTCACTGTCGCTGACAATTGAGTTGCTATTCTCATTGATACGATCAGTACACTGAGATGCTTGTACCATTGTTGTCCTCCACAAACTGCAGGAACGGCTGCAGCTCAAGCGTCTCGGCTCCATTCACCAAGAAGACAGCCGGCTTGCCGTACGGTGCCGCCACATTGACCTCCTGCCCAGCTCCGTACACCCTTCCAGTCCAGACGTGAGTGAAGGTCCCGTTGCCACTTCCAGGGAGATACACGCTGACGTTCTGAACTCCCGCATCCAACACCGGCGCCACATACAAGTCAGGCCCAAGATAAAAACTCTGGTAACTAATCTGCCTCGCCCGCAGGTCATCCGTGTGATACATGACCGCCGGCCTAAGCAGCGGCCACCCTTTCGTCGCGCACTCTGTCTCCAAGATATGCCTTCGGTAAGGTGCGAGCGAGACGAACATCCTTGCGTTGTAGGCGTAGTACTCGTATGTGGAGCTGTTGGTGTAGAACTGCGCGTTCACGCTCGGTATATTGCCTTCATGGGACCGAAACACAGAACTCGATACAGCAGTGAGCTCGCCCCAGCGACCAAGCAGCTCCGCAGATCGGGTGATGTTGTAATCGTCGTAGGTCAAGACGTCGGTGTATCCGCCAGTGTCAGAGTGCAGGTGTGCGTAGCCGCTCAGGCCCATGTGGGCCATGATGGTCACGACGCTTTTGATACCGCTGGAAGCGGTGGGTGAAAGGGTTAGCGGATGTCTCGAGCAGTCTTCAAGGGTGCTGTTCAGCGGCATACGTACTCGTTAACACTCCAATCGACGTTTTGATCACCAACCCAGAAGAGGTTCATGTACTTGTTTGCACCTGTGGCAGCCGAGCGATGAAAGATGAGCGCTTCGTCTTGCAAGCCTTGCTCCTCTACAAACTCTCGCTGGTACTGCGCCCACAGGTATGGATACAGATCGTGAGCAAAGAAGGCATCCGAGACCATATTGTAAAGCTTCGTATCAGGTGTCACCGGTGTGTATTCGCCAAAGTCCGACATGTATCCCGAGATGTTCGCGTTCCATACCTGGGTGCGCAGGACGTCTGCGAACCATGACCGCAAGCCGGGGTTGGTGAGATCGATGATGCCGGCATCCAAGCCTGGTCCACTCGAAATAACAGCGGTGGTGTTGGTGGTCGTGTTCTGCACAAGGTATGCGGCCGCCGTTGCTTCGTCGTAGAGGTTGCGGCGGAAGCCATCGCTCTTCGTTGATACATTAGCGAGAAAGGTGTTGACGTACGACAACGTTCGGACGTTGTATTGGTCTCTGAGATCCTGGACGAATTGAGTCCAATTTGGGTACAGCTGTTCATCGTTTTCCCTATATGAACAAAGTCAGTCGATGTAGGACTTATCAAAAATACCTTGAGCACACTCACCAATTCCACCAGAGCCGCGAGACGTCGACGTACGGCCCCGCCTGGCTGTGTGTGCCGACCCAGTCCTGCAACCACACGCCGGCGATAGGGCAGCTAAGGTTGAGGCCTTCTCGCACGATACTGTCCACCTTGTCCTGGCCGCCTTGGATACCGAGAATAGCACCATTGTCTACCCACGCTGGCAGTGCAGGCATGCGGCCTGTCGCTGCCGTCAAGCGCTCCACAGCACCGAACATGTCGCCAGCTTTGGTGAATGCGCCATCCACACTCAAACTATCGTAGCGTAAAATTACCGCGTCCGGCAAAGTGAAGTCGAACTCGGCATATCCAGAGCTGTTCGAAGATAGGTAGAATACATTGCCATCCGTAGTGACGTACGACGGGATGGCAGTATATGTCGTGAAGTGGTTGCCACCTGCAATCGAACCATTGGCGTTCTCGATGTCGGTGATGGGCTGGTCGCCTCGCCCAACTCCTTGCTCTCTTGAGAAGATCGGCACACTCTGGTTCTTCAGTGAGGCAAATGAGGCTTGCGCACCAAGTCCGTAGAAGTCCTCATCGGAATGCGAAGCATAGCGGAAGTAAAGTTTCTCGAGTGGTTGTTGCAGAGAGTTTGTGGAGTCGACCGTGATAGAGAAGGCTACTCGATCTGGGAGTTCAGAAGGTACCCAGAAGTTCAGCGAATACTCAGCAGAGGCATTGCCGCAGTCGAGCAGGTGTCCGCTGACCTGAACGGCGGACCCAGTGACCGTTCCGTTCCAAGGGACCTGCTGGAGCGATGTCATACTCTGAGCTTGACAGGTGTCGATATCGACCTGGGAGATGTTGAAAGCACCACTGGAACCAGTCACAGAGTCGTTGCCGGCGCTGGCGGAGATGAACGGCCGTCCTGGAACGGTGCTCCAGATGGCTGTGTTGCCCTCGGTGATTACGAGTCCGCTGCCATGTTGCTTTATAAGGTAGTCGTTGCCGATGGTCAAAGACTTGTTTCCATCCTGAGAAGCCCTGATAGCATACTGAGATGACACGCCGTAGGCATATAGAAGAGGGAAGAGCAAGAGAAAGCGGAGCATTGTGATGCGAGGAGAGGATGCCCAGCGACCGTAACGCTACCTTCAGCAGGACTCGCCTCTGCTTTTATATGTCCGAGACCCGCTGCTGGCCCTACATGGCTCCGCACGAGGTTTGGTTGCGGTGTAGGTTGCAGACGGAAGGTGGTTAGAAGGGGCTGAGGTGGAGTTCACAGCCGAAAGCGCACCATCGCCCCGGTCTCTCGCGTCAATCTTGTGGTGAACATTGAGCCGATGCGAAGATTGAACCTCGCAGATTCTACAGCATGTTGGGGGTCGGTCTTTTTCGGTCGGTATTGCGTATTGGTGGTAGACGAGCGTTGAAGGGTGTGCCTCTCGGTGTCCAGTTGAAGATAGTAGCTGGCTTGGCCATTACGTGTGCTGTCCTTGCCGTGTACGTCTGGGAATGACCAGTACCCACCAGTCAATTGAACTGACATTGCAGCCAGGGCGAAAGAGATTATTGACCATAACCGGCCAAACCGCACTGGAAAGGTAGCGTACTGGAATGCAGACAAAGGATATGGCTTCATCAGACCAGATGATGGTTCGGAGGACTTGTCAGTGCATTTCAGCGAGGTGAGAAGAACCGAGTGGCATAATGGCTACCCGAACTGGCGTAGGCTCAGAGAAGGCGAGAGCGTCACGTATGCCGCAGGAAGAGTGCGAGGTGGAAGACGGAAGGCTTTGAACGTGAGACCACACGCGTGAAGTTCTGCTATGGTAAGGGTACGTTGGTTACACAGCCTTATCGAGAGCCTGCATATCCCACTACATGTACCCGACCCTCGCGACTTTCACGACGCGTCTCACGCGCTTGAGTTGTTCGGATACACACCCGCGTCTTCGACCCTACATTGCGACTGCTTCCCTCATCGCGGTCTCTCTCACGACCACGAGCCGCCGAATCGCGCCTCCCATTCGTCATCCACCTGCGCGAGAGCAGCGCCACACCGAACACCGCGGTCGTCACTGGTCCTCTCTGTCAACCTCATGGCGAACGCAAGCGAAACATCGCTCACGATCCAGCTTGTACCATAGTACGACAGGATGAAGCTTTCTGGCAGGATATAAGGGCAGCCTGGTCAAACTGACACTGCCCCGAGGCTCCCTTCATCAACGTGATCGTACCTGAGTACCTCGAAAGCGACGTGGTCTCGAGGCACGAATGTTTCCATGACGACGGGCTAGGGTTCCGAGCTCATATGCCTCCACGGCCCAAGGTGACCGCCGAGATACTGGCGGGAGCCATTCCAAGAGCCATCGTCGATGCCACACCTTTACAGACCATCCTGGACGCCGTGCATGCGTCCGAGTTGACGGACGAAGGCAATCTCATCGTTCTCGCCGTTCTCCAAATACCATCCGGCAAGTGGACAACTTACGCGGCTCTGCGGAAGTATCTATTGCTGTGGGGCCTCATTCATAAGCAAGTGATCAGGTCTGCCCTGCGTCGGTGCAAGCTTGGACCAGGCGTTGTGCCGTCTCACCGGATGGTCGCGTCTTCTTCGGCTGGCAGTATACATGGCTCGACTGATTACGGGAAGCACATCCAAGAGGTCGAGCAAGACGAGCGGGAGCAGAGGTTGTTCGCGGAAGGAGCCAAGCTGAACAAGAACGGCAGGCTTCTTGGCTCTGCTTTCACAGAGTTCGTTGGAGGTTGTGGTCGTCACCGGGCTGAACACGCAAAGCGTCGCTGTCTAGCGATGTCGTTGATCCAGGAAACTAAGAGATTGAATAGAGTCGTTGGGAGCATGTGGCGCGGTGTGTCTGGCGTTGGGCTCACTGAGCTGCAGTTGTGC